>BACB01003454.1:0-52545 GCA_000338015.2 Ganoderma multipileum BCRC 37180
ATTTAAAGCAGGGCTTGGAGACAGGCTAGCAACTTGTGGAGAGTCCACCACGACGGACTGACCGTGAAGATCCTACGGTAAGTCGCATCACTTGAAGGTCTTGCGGGTATTAATTGTTCTCGCATTTCGGTTTTATAAACTCACTGTTCACAGCTCGGCAGCCATCTCTTTCTCCGATGACTTCGATCAACCACGACAGTCAGATCGTCATCATCGGCGCAGGATGCTTTGGCCTCTCTACTGGTTATCATCTCCTGAAACGGGGCTACAAGGGCATCACTATCCTTGATCGTGCTTCTCAGCTGCCAGCGCCAGATGCGGCGAGTACAGATATGAGCAAGAGTGCGTACTTTGCACTTTGAACTTCCATCGGCGTACACTCTGACACCCACGTCGCGTAGTCGTCAGGAGTTCCTATGCGGACATCTTTTACACTCACTTGGCCCGTGAAGCCATCGCGGCATGGAAAGACACTCAAGAATGGGCAGACAGCTATCACGAGTTCGTTATTCCTAGTGATTTGCAGGGGTTACCCAGACTCAGGCTGAAGCTCACATCTTGTCGTTTCGGATAGATCTGGGGTGTACTGCGCACTGTCGCATACAGGCAGTTACATAGACCGAGCCTACGAGAACGACAAGGCTGTTGGAGCAGCAGTAGAACTACTTCTGAAGCCAGAAGCCAGCCGCTCGGTATTCCCCCGCATCGCTCGCGTGTCTTTCCCGGATAACGCCAGGGGCTACGTCAACCGCGACGGGGGATGGGCTTTCGCATCCCAGGGCATCGAGCGCATGATGGACAAGGTCACTTCTCTGGGAGGCAAGATAATCCCGGGAAAGATTGTGTCAGAGCTTCGTCAATCCGATGGAAAGGTGTCCGCCGTGCGCTGTGCGGACGGGAGTGAGTACGCCGCAGACCTGGTGGTGCTCGCGACGGGGTCTTGGTCGGCCTCCTCGTTCCCTGACCTTGGTCTAGACACCAAGTGCCTCGCTACTGGGTAGGTTATTCTATCCTATCTCATGTCGTGTAAAGATTGACTTATAATGTCTCTTTGATAGGCAAACCGTGGCATTCGTACAACTGACCCCGGAAGAGGCAGAGCTGTACCGGGAATGTCCCGTGTATCTCGACTTCGACGCAGGATTCTACGTCTTTCCGGTACGTTGTCATACCTCTGATACGTATAAATCGGCTCGTTAATAATACGTTGCTCTCCAGCCAACTAAAGAGAACATAATCAAGTGTGCGATCCATTCCGGCGGGTTTGTTCGGAAGGTCAAGCTCGCGAACTCGGACGTATACATATCGACACCGCGCACGGTCGCCTCCGATGGAGACGACGGGTTGCGGATCCCCAAGGCCGCCTTGAAGGCACTCAGAGAGAACCTCGTCGCGATATATCCTGACATCGGCAGCAAGCCCTTCTGCGGAACACGACTCTGCTGGTGGGTTTGCTCATCGCCTTACCTTAGAAGCTCTTCTGAAGAACATCTCTCCCAGGTACACAGACTCTCCAGACGACAACTGGATCATCGGCGCACACCCAGATATCAAGAACCTCATGCTCGCGACGTCTGGTAGCGGTCACGCATACAAGGTCCGCCCTCCACCGCTCTCACATTCCTCGTGAGAGTCCCTTCCACGGCTAAATCCAATTTCGTACCAGTTCCTGCCCGTAATAGGCCGCCTGGTCGCCGACTCCATCGAAGGAAAGCTCCCACCTGAGCTGGTCAAGAAGTTCGCCGCCGACCGTCTGCATGGCGTGAGCGACCCAATTCCCGTGGTCCGCGCCGCCCCACCCGCGGACCTCGTCGTGGAGGAGCTTTGTACTCCCGAAGACTTGCTGCCGAGCCCGATTCCTGCGGGCAAGTTGCACGTCAAGCTGTAGACGCGAAGCAATGTGAAATGATAGGATGTTGAAGGATACCTAACATCGATAAAGGCAGCCGTGTTATACGCACTGTACATGCACCATCACTCTCCCCGAGATTATACCAAATGAGACGTCTTTGCGATCTGTGACACGACGCCTCTCCGAGGCGGAAGCGAGACAAGCCCATGCCACCAACTCCGCGGAGACGTACTCAACGTTCATCCACTTCGGAGACATACAGTCCTCTTCGGATTCAAGGACCCTGAGACGGATTGATCCACAGATCCACACTTGGGGGACATGGCATAGAGCGATACATCCTGTGTGCTGCCGTCTATTGATTATTCCAACATGTACAATGAAGCGTTTCTGCTAATTATGATACTTTTATTTTTGATTTGATCAGGACATCCCGAAGGTCCAAACGCTTAAGGGCGCGAGCCGATCCAGTTACTCCACGATCGGACCTCGGATGGTATCCGGCCCTCGGTGTATGCCTTCAGGCCGCCCTCCGGGATCTTTTTCGCAAGGCTCTCCACGAAGAGCTGCGCACACCGCGCGTTGTTGAGCAGTGGCAACCCAAAGTCAACAGCGTTTCTAGCAACATGACAACCAACCCAGTCAGGCCAACCGCCGAAACTAGAGAAACCACAACACATACCGCCGCGCGACGTAGTCCTCGTCCGTCATATCCTTCCCGCGTGCCTTCGCGAGGTTGATCACGCACTCGATGTCGTACTCGTCGAACACCTCGCGGAGCTTGCGCTTGTCCTGCTTCGGGAAGAAGATGCGCTTCGCGGACACGTACGGGATGTCGTTCAGGAACTCCTCGACAGTCGGGGACGAGCAGTACAGCTTGAAGCCGAGGTCCAGCAGCGTCTTCGCGACCGTCCGCATCTCCGGCTTCGTCACATCGCCGCCGATGAGCACCCCGGTCCCAGGACGGGGCTTCTTGAACCCTGTCGTGCTCAGGAGCGACGCCCAGTACGCCTCCTGCACGTCCCGCCCAAAGGCCGCCACCTCGCCAGTAGACGCCATCTCTGCGAGCGCACGTCAGCTTCCGCCGATTGACCAGGATAGACAAGCCATGGGGCTACTCACCGACGCCGAGGAAGGGATCCGCACCAGCCAACCGCGTCCACGAAAACTGCGAGACCTTGATCGCAGTGTAGTCGCGCTTCTGCGCCATGATGTCGACGGGCTCTGGAACGTCCTGGTCCACGATGGCCGCCGTCGCGGTGTCGATAAAGTTCCGCCCGAGCACCTTGGACACGAACGGGAACGAGCGCGACGCGCGCAGGTTGCACTCGATAACCTTGAACTCGGCGGCGGGGGCGTCCGGCCGCTCAGAAGGTTTGCGGATGACCTGCATGTTGTACGGGCCGGAGATATCGAACGCGGCGGCGACCTTCTCGGCGATCTGCTTCAGGCGGAGCATCTCGCCGTCCGTGAGGGAGAAGGGAGGGAGGACCAGGGTGGCATCGCCCGAGTGGACGCCAGCGTTCTCGACGTGCTCGGAGATGGCGTGCAGGAGGAGCTTGCCCTTGTGCGCGACGGCGTCGACATCGATCTCCTGTGCGTTGTCGATAAACTTCGTGATGACGACCGGATGGAGTGGGGATACGGAGGCGGCGGCGGACAGGTTGTACTCGAGCGCGTGCTCCTCGTAGACAACATTCATCGCAGCGCCAGACAAGACGTACGACGGGCGAATCAGAACGGGGTATCCGACGCGCTGGGCGAACTCTTTGGCGGCGTCAACAGATGACACCTCAGCCCACTCAGGCTGGTCGACGCCGATGCTGTCTAAAATCGACGAGAACTTGTGGCGGTCCTCGGCGCTGTCGATCTTCTCCGGGTCCGTTCCAAGCACCTTGACTCCAGTCTGCTTCAGGCGCAGGGCGATGTTCTGCGGCAGTTGACCTTCGAATGACGGCATCAGACACTCGACGAACGCACACTATCAGAGAGCGTTTACCTCCGACGCTGACGATGACGCCCTGCGACTGCTCGAGCTCGTAGATATCCATGACGCGCTCAAAGCCGAGCTCCTCGAAGTACAAACGGTCGGCCTCATCGAAATCGGTCGAGACAGTCTCGGGGTTGTAGTTGATCATAATCGTGCGGTTGCCCATCTCGCGGAGCTTGCGGGCGCAAGTGACCGCGCACCAGTCGAACTCGACGCTGCTGCCGATTCGGTAAACGCCGCTGCCAAGGACCATCGTGCCGTGCTCGTCAAACTTGACGTCGTGCTCAGACGCGTTGTACGTCGTGTAGAGGTAGTTTGTGTGGGCTGGGTATTCGGCGGCCAGCGTGTCAATCCGTTTGACGAAAGGCGTGATACCAAGGGACTTGCGGTGGGCGCGGACGGTAAGCTCATCAGAAGCAACCAAGTCAGCGATGTGAGCGTCCGAAAAGCCCATGCGCTTAGCACGCTGCATAAGCTCGTGGTCTATGGATTGAATGGAACCCGCTGCCTTGAGTGCGTAAACCGTGTTGACGATGTTCTCAATCTTGTACAGGAACCACTGCGTATGGCCACTAGAGTCAGTGGCCAAACGGTCCGAACGGCGTAGTTGCTTACCTTGTCGATTTTCGTCAGACCGTGCAACTGGTCGATCGTGTAGTTCTTGTTGAAAATCGCGTACGCGATCGCGAAGAGCCGCATGTCCGTAGGTTTGCTGAGTGCACGATCAAGATCCTCCGGTTGGACGTAAGCCTCGAAACCTTTCCAGCGCGGGTCAACTTGGCGGATGGCCTTCTGCAGAGACTCCTCGAACGTGCGTCCGATGGCCATAACCTCTCCGACAGACTTCATGGCGGACCCAACCTCACGGTTCACGTTGGTGAACTTAGCAAGATCCCACTTCGGAATCTTCGTGACGATGTAGTCGAACGATGGCTCGAAGCATGCCGTCGTCGTCTTCGTGACGGCGTTGGGGAGCTCCGGAAGCGTGTGCCCGAGCGCGATCTTAGCCGCGGTGTATGCGAGCGGGTAGCCAGTAGCCTTGGACGCCAGCGCGCTGTGGACGACGTGAGCTCATGGAGTGCGGGGCAGATTGCGATTGCGAGGCGTACCTGGAACGACTAAGCCGGGCGTTCACCTCGATAACGCAGTACTCCCTCGACGTCGGGTTGAGCGCATACTGGATGTTGCATTCGCCGACGACGCCCAGGTGCCGAATAACTTTCAGAGCCGCAGACCGGAGCATATGGTACTCGTCGTCAGGGAGCGTTTGCGAGGGCGCCACCACAATCGAGTCACCGGTATGGGTGCCAAGGGGGTCGAAGTTCTCCATGTTGCAGCAGATGATAGTGTTCTGGGGGGTACATCAGCAGCCTGATCGGCAGTAGTGAGATGAATGCACATACGTCCGCAGCGTCTCGTACCACCTCGTATTCCAATTCCTTCCAACCCTTCATGCTCCGCTCGATAAGCACCTGCGGGCTCAGACTGAGACTTTTCGCCGAGAGGTCGCGCAGCTCATCGGGGTTGTTCGCGAAACCAGAACCAAGACCACCGAGCGTGAACGCGGAGCGCAAGATGACCGGGTACCCAATTTTCTCTGCAGCGCTGAGCGCATCATTAACTGAAGAGACTGCCGTTGACTGTGCGACCGGGATGTTGATTTCTGCGGGGTGGGGTTATTAGAGTTATGTCTGTCTCGGGACAGAGAGCAAGCCAAGAAACCGGATCCGCAGAGTACAATCAACCGCCGCACATACAGCGCACGTCATGGTGCTGGACGAGCCATCTAGGGCGGTCCGCCAATATAGGACACCGTGAATGAGTGGGGTGATAACACAAAGCAATGACGAATGGGGGTCCGACGTCTAACGGGTCTGCCGTTACAGTCTGACCAAGGGCGGCCGTATAGCTTGTAACAAACGCCGTCAAAAAAAACCTAATCCTTTGACATCCCACTGCAACGCCATTTTGATATGTGGATGAGATGGTTTGCTCAGCGGTCCGACCAGAGTTGGACGGCCCTTGTCGGGGACGCTGGGAAGCGATACGCAAGCCCGGTCTTCCACTCTGACAACGCCACCGAATTTGTACGTCTTAAACGCTCCACATCCATGCCTTGGCGGCGTGTTTTACGCGTCTACACAAATTATTCCAGCTGGGGCGGTGGGTCACGTGACCGCATTCAGGGGAAACACTCCCATTTGTGAACGCGAGGACGGTCGTAAAGTGGCTGGAAGCGAAATACAGTTCGATGAGAAAATGAGTACTCACCCTTCAGCGCCTGTACGAAGAGATCCCTGTCCTCCGAAACCTCCAATGTGCGGATGGGGGTGCCCAGCACGCGAACACCAAGACGGTCGAGGACACCCATGCGGTCAAGTTCGATACCGACGTTCAAGGCGCTCTGGCCACCGAACGTGAGCAGGATACCGTCCGGGCGTTCCTTTTCCAAAACATAGGCGACGTAGTCAGCGGTGATAGGCAAGAAATACACTTCCGACGCGAGCTGGTGCGACGTTTGCCACGTCGCGATGTTGGGGTTGATGAGGACGGCATCCACGCCCTCCTCGCGGAGGGCCTTCAGAGCCTGGGAGCCGGAGTAGTCGAATTCGCCAGCCTGACCGATGCTGAGACCACCGGAGCCTACGATGAGCACCTTGCGAACGTCGGGGCGGGGGATCTTGGGGAGGACCTTCGCCGAGATCTTGCGCGCGAGCTCCGACGGTGAGTTCAGGACGTGTTCCTCGCCGTCCTTCTCGCCGTAGGATCCAACTGCAGCCCTCGCGATCGCCTTGACTGGCCGCGTCGGAGCGAGAGCGCGTCGAGCATGCGAGAGGTGGAACGGACGAGCGAAGCGCACAGAGCCTAGGACCCGAGAGGGACTCCAGCAGGGCTGGAGCCGCAAGAAACTCACGGTCATCGTCCAGGACGGTGGTGGCAAGGAGCAAGGGGCGGCTTGGATGACTCGAGAATTTCGCCCACAATTTTGGCAGTGGGAGTTAAGCCCAGGATATGGGTGTTATCATACCAAATTAGGAGTCGGCCATCATATTCCTCAAAACGAGCCGACGATCGACCGCCTTCCAAGTTCTCCCAGCACTACGTCGTCGAGTCCACCATCCTTCCGGCCCAGAATGCGAGTGAAAGAAGTCGTGAGCACGGTGATGGTCACAAACCAAGAGCAAAATGGCAGCTACGACCGGACCTTGGCTGTGATCGCTCCTTGTCAACGACCGCGTGGCTAGAACAGTCTCCAAGCCAGTTGGGTCGCAGCCGCCACATTGGTGAGTTAATCATACTTACCACTGAGTACCTCTACCATCCCGAAGCTATCGAATTCAAGCGTCTTCTCCCAGCTTAGCTGGAGCTACTTTATCCAGTCACCGCAGGTTGTTTATTTTGTAACAGCAATCAAGGCAAATTGCCTTGCCAAAGCTGTCAATCCAGCATCCTAATCCGGTGAGCACCGTCTTCAAGTCAGCTCGCATTTCAGGGCTTGTCTCCCAGGAATGATATCCTACGGAATGAATATTATGATCTCGAGACGGACGTAGAGTTGCCGCGGATCTGCGGAAATTCTGATACATGCATTGGAGCGACCGTGGTGCGTGCATATACCATGCTCAGGCCATACTCGAACTTGGTCTTAACCATAAGTAAGGATGCGACATGGCCAGAAGTACGTGAGTATGATCCCCCTTTTTGGCTGGATGTATGCGGCCGTGGTATTCCCAAGCCATTGATGCCGCTTTAATTGCGACGCAGTCATCCTCTTGAAAAAGCTTCGTTCAAGCCTCCGGCATCGTACGACTCCCTTGGGCCGTCCTAAGGCTGAGGCGTTTGCTCCATGCGGTGTCCTCCGCACCATCTCCTTTGAAAATCGTTCCTGGGGACCACCTTGACTGCGTCGAAGCAAGAAGCAGACATATTCCATTCAACCGACCATCTCGTGTGCCTTACTTCTAGGCCGAACCAGGGTTTACATGCGTGAATCCGTGGATCGAGCGAACCAAGTCTGGAGCTCAATTCCCTTCCCAGAGTTTATTGGTAATATTCCATTCATGCTGCAAGGCAAGCAAGTCGGCGTCCGAACAAGGGAAGGCCGAAGCAGTGATCACACTGTACTCAATGTCAAGCCCGCGGAATGGTCAGGAATATATCCACGATGATCATTTTAGATTCGTATAGCGAGTATTGACATCTATGTGTATCTATAGATATAAGTACAACAAGCGATTGAAGCATTACGAGATAGGAATAGATCAGCTATGCAAGAAGGAAAGAAGACTAGTACAACCCCGATACCATACCACCAAAAGCCCCCCAAGAGTGTATGCATGCAAAGTGCCAGGGTCACGATGAAGCTCAAGCAAACAGCCCGACAACGACGTCCTGCATCTTCCCGTCCCGGATTGCCTCGTGGATGAGCGCGATGTCCTGGCCGATCGTGGGGTCCTCGACGCCTGGGCCCTCCTTGAAGTCGTGCAGGTTCTCGGAGCCGTGCATCCGGATACCCAGCGTGACGCGCACGAACTCGTACACTGCGCGCGACCTGCCGACGTACTTCGCCGCGGGCGCAGGGCCCTTCGCCCCCCGCAGGTACTCCTCGCGCAGGCGGACGAGCGAGCCGACCATGCCCTCCGCGAGGCGGGCGCGGAACGCGACGATCTCGTCGAGCTCGAGCGACGTGCCGCGCTGCGCGCAGAAGTCGACGAAGGGCGTCGTGGTCGTGGCCGCGACGGTGCGCATGCGGTGTGCAGCGTCCATGGTGCTCGTCGTCTCGAGCGAGCGGCGGATGTGGCGGGAGAGCAAGGCGAAGAGCGCGGCGCGGTCGGCGTCGGCAAGGTGGCGGCCGAACGAGTGGGCAAGCTGGGCGCGGAGGATCTCGTCGACTTCGAGCTCGAACTCATGCTGCATGGCGCGGAGGTCGAGGGCCTGGCAGAGGACGTAGAGGAAGCTCGAAGTCAGGAGGGAGAGGACCTCAAGAGAGTTGAGCGTCGCGCGGGCGGAGATAAGTGCAAGGGAGCTAACCAAAGCTGTCAGGATTGCGAAACATTGAGCGCGATGCAAAGCACTCACTTAACAGCCTGGTTGTGCATCTCAGCGGATTGCACATGCGTAGAGACGGGGTTAGCGAGGTAGCCGAGCTCGCCGACGTACGCCGCCGCGTGGATGTCGATACCCTTGGCGAAGTAGTTGTGCGAGGGATCGGTGGCGGCGAGGTTAGGCGGGAGACCGCGGTTCATCGAGGGGTTGAGGAGTTCGGTGCACTGCGCAAAGAGCAGCTTGCCGATGTGGTGCATCGCGAGACGCGTCTTCTCCATCGCATTCGTCACGGACATCGCCTGGAAGTTGCCGCCGTGGTGCACCTCGCCCGTCTCGCCGTCGATGAGCGGATTGTCGGTAGCTGCGGAAAGTGGTAAGCCCATGACATTTCGCGGTCAAATCGACGCTAATACTAACTGGAGTTGCACTCAATCGTGATCGCAGCGAAAGCGGACAGGACGTCCTCCACCTGGGGACCCAGGAACTGCGCGGACGTACGCAGGGGGTACCGGTCCTGGCGGAGCTCCCCGATGTCAGCGGAGATGTGCTTCTCCTCCTCGGCGGTGACAGCGAAATGCGAGCCCTCAAGGAGGTCAGTGACAGTCTCTGCGACTTCGACCTGTCCGGGGTGTGGGCGCGCCACGGAGTGGATGAAGGGCGCGAAGGAGCCGCGCGCGCCGAGCATGGCCTCGGTACACATCGCAGTGCACACCTGCCCGAGCAACGAAAGGTGGACGGCCTCATGGACAGCGAGCGCGCCGACGGACGCAGAGAAGGCAGTCCCGTTGAGGATACCGAGGTGCTCCTTCGACGCAAGCGAAATGGGCTCGATGTGGTGCGCGGAGAGCGCCTCGCGCGAGGACACGATACGGCGACCACGGAAGGTGGAGGGCCCATCGAAGACGCGGATCGAGGGGTTGCCGATGAGCAGCCCGGCGATGTACGAAAGCGGAGAGAGATCTGTGGAGTGACGACAGCGAGCGTGAGCGCCGTTCGTAGAACGGAAGTTGTGGCACTAACCCCCAGACGCCGAGATGCTTCCCCGGAGGGGCACGAGTGGCACGATGTTTTCGCGAAGCAGGGCGCCCATGCGCTCGATGAGCTCCCAACGGACGCCGGAGTGGCCGCGGATGAGGGAGTTCATGCGGATGAGGATGGCGCCGCGGACCCAGGACTCCGGCATGCTCGTGGAGGTGAGCGGATCCAAAAGCGGGAGCGCCATTGGGATCGAGTCGGTGTCGGATGGCAAGACTCCACAGTGCTGGTGCTGGAAGAGCGCGAGACCGAGCGTGAGAGGGTCGCTCGTGCGCGTGTCAGCTACGTGCACAAATGACAGAGGTGAGAACGTTTCAATTGACGAGGGTATTCGGCAACGCTTACCACTTCCACCGAAGCCGGTACTGACACCGTAGACGCTTTTCTGGCTGGAGACCTTGTCGACGATGACTTGGCGGCTCTTGAGAACGCGAGTTTGGATATCGGACGAATCATCGAGGACGACGCTCGCGTTATAGCGCGCGACGGCTGCTACAGCCGGAATGGAGAGCGTTTGGCCATCGACGACGATGGGTTGGCCCTGCCTGCACGTCATATGAAATGTTAGCGCATGTTGCTAATGCATACTAGCAAGCCACCCAAGACAAAGAGAAAGCAACGAGATTCTATACCGTGAAGCCCTTGGTGGTGCTGCCTAATGCAGAAGCCATTGTACTCACTTGTAGTTGCTGAGGGCGCGGTGCGCTTCGACGAACTTGTGGAGCAAGGTGGGAGCCGAGGACTTCGAGAATTCGGGCTCAACATGGAGGGGCGCAGGCGCCGCAGCGGCTTTCTTGAGAGTAACAGGGGAGGACTCGAAGGTGCTGTGAGTCTTAGTGAGGGTGTAGCCAGGCATGTCGAAGAGGAGATTAGCGGTCGCAGGGAAGGTGTTTGTTGAGGATGTTCGCGGAGACGAGGAGGAGAGGGTGAACTGGTGTGGGGACGGATCTTGCTGCTAACATGGCGGGTCTTTATAGGCCTGAGGAGGACCATCGACGTAACAACTCTGGATAACCTATGCTTCGAGGACAAGCATTCCGGTAATCAGAAGCGCTCGTATGGTCCATCTGGGGATCTTGCGCTGTGACTTGCCCGGCCGGATCATCCGTGAGGCTCGTGGCTTACCCGGATGCCTCCCGTTCCCTCTGCGCTCTCCAGTCCCATGGGGCGTGCACCCTCCTCTCGATTCATCTATCTATGCCCCTGATAGAACACATCGTCGCGACGGATATCCCGGAAATAGATTCCATATTTTCACGTAAGGAGCTATTTCTCTTCCCCTCTTTTCCCAGGCCGAACAAGCGCCTTACCCCGGCCTCCGGCCGGAGGCCGCACAGCAAACCTTCATGAACGACTCGGATGTCAACAAGCGAATCGCCGAGTCATTCAAAATCCACAGCCTTTGAAAGGTATGTATCAAGTCATTAAATGTCTGTCAATTATCTTCAACCATTCATGCACGCACAGCACCAGGTAAATGCCTCTGAATCTCAGTGTGGCACCTCGGCGTGCCCATCATCCGTTATGCCCGTTTCAAGTTCAACTCTCCATCCAATGCTTCAAGCCAAACCGCCCTCATTTGCGCTCGCACAGGACTGGCTGCACCTTACCTCCGTCCGCGGTCGTAACCTCGACAGATGCGCCTGCAAATCCCGTCGAATCTACTGTGGCGGCCAGCGCGGCGGTCGAGCTACGGTCTTCGGTGGCGACACCAGTCCTCGTTTGGCAGCAGCCTCGCAACATACGGCGACGATTCGTCGCCATCCTCTCACGTTGGCAGTCCTTGCCCGCGCGTTGCAATCTTGAACCCAAGAATCCAGAAAAAAACGAACACGTACACCCCCCGTCCGTCCGCGCGCCCGTTGGGAAAAAGGAACGCGCGAGAGGGCAACCTGAGCCCCCCATCGCATGCGCATGCGCACGCCGCACGGGTACAATACGGTAATGGGGACCGTTCCAGATACCTACTTACGACAAAGAACTGATGCGATTCGTCCACCTGAGGTCGGCAACTTGCGCTTCAAGATCAGCCCCGATTGCGTTCTTCAGAGCTTCAAGCTTCAGGTTCGGGACCTGGGAGGGAGCGCGAGAAGATGCAGGGAAGCCCCACACAGGCCCAGGCGTCTGATCGCACGAAGGTTCCGCAGGCCTCAGGCCGCGCTCCGCCCTAAAGGCTGCGTACGTCGGTGGCGGCGGAGAGTCGCGTTTAACATGACGACGCGCGTCGGGGTGGGCCAACCAGCGACGCGTGCGCCGACAGGCGGATGGACCCATGGAGTCGTCCAGTGCACGACGCACGCATGGCGGACGCCGCACTGTTCGGAGTCCGGGGTGCGAATAGAGCGGAAAATCCCCGACGCCTCCGAGCACAGAGAAAGGAATTCGGCGTTCTAGCTTCACCAGGATGGAGCGCTCGCCATCTGATGAGGCCAGACGAGCCTAAAGTTAAGTTCGTCGTCCCCATTGGACAGCCATGTGTGCGCTGGGTCATGAGAGGTGCGCTTCTGCTTTGTGGCGAGCGTGCCGTAAGCGCACCGAATCCTGCGCCGATGTCGTGCCCTGTAACGTTATGACAAACGTCCAATGCGCGGCTGTGAAAATACCTCAGCTCCTGCGACTGAGCGGGGCGACGAGGTGGGACGTTCTGATAGATCGTGGCCGCCATCGATATTACTGACGTTCGCGTTATCGACAGGGCCTGGGCGGGATAGCGGGCTATCAATGCACCAGGCTACGTGTACGAACAATAGTTCAGAAGTAAAGAAGCTGATTGAGTATCGGTGCAACGCCGCGGACCAAGCTCCGGCTACCGTCTAGGCCACGACCGTTGGCAAGCAAGGCGGCCACCGCATGGACGATTTCGTGTCACTACTCAACGCAACCTTGAAGCCATTCATCGCCTGAGAGCATACGTGAGTTTCTCATCGGAATGCGAAGCCCTATCGCGGCGGAGGTGGATGACTGGCTGATTCACCGCCTTCGATGGATTGGCTCGCCATAGGGTGCCATCCCGAGTGCTTGTAGGCCGATAGCGAGGCATGTCTCGCCACTTTCTTGAATATGATTCAGCCCCACCCAGCGGCACTTAGCAATCCTGTCCGGCAGCAAAGCAAGATACGCGCGGAGCACACTTGCGGACGGAGGTAGATCGTGCGCTGTGCGGTGGGGGCGGCGCACTAAGTCAATTCGCAGTCAACTCTCGACGGACGTGAGAGTCTGAGAGAGAGATAGGTACGAGCCCACCGGCGTGCCTCTGCCTCAGTCATATCGCATCTTCTGCACAACGGCCCGTCTTACGGCTTTGCTACTGTTCCTGAGGAGGTTTCTTCGTCTTACGGGATGCGTACGGCCCAGCCCCATTTCGGCCGCGGAGCCTTCCTCTTCTCTCTCGTAATGCGCACCCTTTTTGTTGGCGGAGTAAGGCAGCGACCGGATGGTGAATAGGCAAAGAAGAGTTTATTCTTGAAAGCGAGAAACTGACCCTGACAATGGAGCCTTTCTCCTCGCACGCGCCACCTGCAAAGAATGCCGATGCAAAGTCGTCCTGTCAACCTTGGGGCAGTTAATCGTCGATGGTGCCGCGGAGTCGACATCAAAAAGTGGACAGGCACAGCAACCCCACCTCCGTCAAATGAGCCATTCCACGTAAGTAGCGAACAAATGTCAGAGGGTCCCGAGGGCCGCCGCCGCACCGAGGCTGCGAACGGTCGGCCCACGGTTGTCGCCTCGGGGAGTATGTTTGCGGCCGGCTGTGATGCACGGTGTGTGATCGACACTGGTTGAATGGTGACAGAGAGAAAATCAGGGCAGGTGGATTGAATGAAAGCTTCCTGATGCGATGGTCGAAAATAAAGACACTGATCAGAACAAAACGAGGACGACGATGAGAATGCTTGCTTTCGAATGCCAGACTCGCGATCGGAGGCACTGGATCGGAGGCATTGGTACGTAGTTGAGTTAAGTTGCGGCCGCCCGCTTTCGGCCTCGACGGCGGAGTCTCCGGATACAGAAGAGCCGGGGTAGCGGATCAATATCGTGAGAACCCGAACACAAATCCGGCGATCGGGATCTGAACACGTGCCGCCACTTTTCGACACCAACGCTCTGCACCTCAACGCCCTCGACGGCTCTGGTCCTTCCCCTGCACAACTATGGTGAGCTGCGAGCCCTAAAACCGATTAATGTGTCTGTAACTGATATAATATCAGGTCAAAGCCAAAAAGACCCGCAAATTTGCCGCTGTAAAGCGGATGCTCAACCCGAAGGACATCCGGTTGTACGGACCTATTACATCTTCCATCGGAGCATCACACCTACTAGAAGCCGCTTGATAGGAAAGAAAACCAGCTCAAGCAGAAGCAAAAGGAGGAGGCTGAGAAAGAGAAGCTGGTCAAGAGAGCGTGCGTCTCAGTTGCTTCATGACCTGATGCGCCCTGCTCACCCACTGAGAACCCCAGTCCCCAAGTCTCGTCCTCCCTTTTCCTGCAACACAATACCGCGCTCGTGCCCCCATACCGCGTCCTAATCGACACGAATTTCATCAATTTCAGTCTCCAAAACAAGCTGGAGCTCATCAGCGGCATGATGGACTGTCTCTACGCAAAATGTGAGTAATAGCTGCCTCAGCCCCGGACCTTGCGCCCCCCGTGCCCGTCCTCATGATGGCCACTCCGCGCCTCCCCCCAGGCATTCCGTGCGTCACGGACTGCGTGATGGCGGAACTCGAGAAGCTCGGACACCGCTACCGCGTCGCGCTCAGGTGCGTCCGTCTCCCTCCCCATTCCTAATGCGCGTCCCCGAGCAACGCCCTGACATGCATGACATCGATGATGCACACGCGACTCACAGAGTCGCGCGAGATCCGCGGTTCGAGCGACTGACGTGCTCGCACCCGGGCACGTACGCGGACGACTGCCTCGTCCAGCGCGTGACGTCGCACAAGTGCTACGTCGTCGCGACGTGCGACCGCGAGCTCCGCCGGCGGATACGCAAGATCCCTGGGGTCCCGCTCATGTATATCGTCCGGCGGCGGTATGCGATCGAGCGGCTGCCGGACCAGGGTGCCCCGGCATGACGAATTCGCGAATATTTATCGTGGTGTGGTTGGGTGTGGGTCGTGTTTTGTCCGTCCTTTCGCACTCGTTGAATTGGTAGGATGCTTGGTCACTGTGAGTACCTCCTCGATGGTACGAGTTGTCGATCTCACTCGAGTCTATTTCCAGGTATTCTAGTCTCCGTAGCCTCGGTAGAGCCGTGTACCGAAGAAGGGACCCCTCATTATATTATCCCTGGTGACGGACCATGGCCTTCTTTGACGTAGGGATGAGCTCATCTGTCAGACGAACGTGCTCTCACCCCGTCTATATTCCGTGCGAGGCCTGAGACAACAGAAGCTGAATTTAGGCCGTCCCTCGCAGCGTTGCTTAGCGCGACTAAGGTCGTCATGCAATTCCTACAGATAAATATGCGGTACGACACGTCCGCCACTATCAGCTGTGATCTGTAGCGAGGCGCGAGGCGTTCTGAACACCACTACAGTAGCCCGCCGCACGCGGTCCGACGTCGGCGTATCGACAACGAAGGGACCACGCCGAGGGGTTGGCAACGTCATCTCGGACCTGATGTGCAAAATACTTAGTCTCTGCGGCGGGCGTGTTCCAGCGTTCTGATCCCGGGTATGCTCCGTGTTCATTCCACTCCGAATGTTCGCTGGTGCCAACGGCGCCCTCGGCTTGGGGATGAGTTCGGAGGAACTCCACGCCGTCGTCGATGGGCCGCCTTCGAGTTCGAGGCCTGGCTCACGGATCTCGGGAGTTACTTAATCATTCGCGAGCGTGAGGAGCGTGTCTATATCGTCGGGACGATCGTCGTCGGGCGAATGGAGCTCTGTCCCCTGTTTTTATCTCATCCGTCTTTGTTTCGTCAGTGCCGCACGTGCTTGAGATAAACGGATCCAGTCTTGGTGCAACGATCAGCTTCTAGCGTTAGAATCACCCTTCCGACTTGTGAGCATCCGCTGCAGATGTGGCGAGGGGCTGCTGAATGGCTCCGAGGAGGCGGCCGGCTCAAATTCCATGATGGTGGCGCGTACAGGGACAAATACCGCCAAATAACGCGTCGCGTCGCGTCACCGGCGCCACAGCAACCACGCTCTTCCTGGAACCATTCCTTCCACTCGTCCCTTAACCACCGTACGCCGCTCTCGGAGTCCCTAAACATGAGCAAGAAGGACGACGACATCATCCCCGCAGATTACCAGTACGAATGGACCCCTAAGTCCGAGGGAACACTCCAGGACTTCCTGGGAAAGGTCCGTGGATCACCCAGCAAGCATTCTCACATTCGTTTCAAGCTACCTGACGCGCATATATCTATCAGTATAAGCCGTCGATGGTTCAGAACGACGGGACGAAGCCGGTGCGTCCGCGTTAGGCAATTTGCCCGCGGTCGTTGGCGGTGCTAACCTGTCATTCTCGTCCGCAGTGGCTGTGGGTTGGCAAATCTGAGCGCCCTGAAAAGCTGGACGGCGTAGATGCTGCTGTCACAGAGGCTGCAGAGTACCGTACGTAAACGAACGGAAAATGCGGTGGTTAATGACTGACTGACAGCTCCTCGGTCCAGTCTCTGGAGTGACGGAGCGTGTGGAAGAGATTCAGGTGCGTGCCGCAGCGAGCATTGATGCCAGGTGGTCTTCCTGTGGATCTAACAGTGATTAACTTGATGATTTCATTTATCACATCCAGAATGATGACTCTATTCCTGTGCGGGCCAACAAGAAGAAGGGTCTGAGGAGCAAGAAGGAATTGCGGGAAGAGGTGTGCTGGTGTCTCAAGTTCTCTATCGAGGCATTGCTGACGTCTCACCTTCTGTCAAGGTCCAAGCTGAGGCCACTAAGAAATTGAAAGAGATCTCCGTCAAACACGGCTACGTCTCTGGAAAATGGTATGGCACTCGATGTGTTGTGCATGCATGTTACGTTTCAGCTCAACCCATGGGACAGGCTCATCTTTGCCCCTCCCGACAAGGTGGACATGATTTGGGCCTCTGTCGCAAGTGAGTCTAGTACGAGCCTGTAAGGTGTACATGACTCACGAGTCATCCTACAGATTCCATCATCTCTGGTCCGCTGTCCACCACGAACGTCGACCTCGCGAAAGTCGCAACCAGTCCGCAAAACGACACGCCAAATTACTCCCACCTGATCTGCGTGTACATGCCGGACGCATATGATCAGAACAGCGTCACGGAGGTGCGAAGGCCGGGCTGCCATCCGTCCCGCCCGTCTCTCACACAGTACGCCTTGCGCCTACAGATCATGAAGGTGCTCCTCCGCAATCACGGCATGAACCTCATGGGAGTCAAGACGAACCTGTACACGTCCATAGGTGATGGATTTCGTCTCACCATCAGTATAACTTCCGCGGCGCTCGCTGACCCTGCTGGTGCCTTTTCCTATATCATATATCAGGTCTGGACAGCAAGCACCCCAGCGGCGTCTCGTCGACGGTAAGTATGTCCGCCGACGAAAGTCGAAGCACAGGCACACTGACGCATGACGCATGATGATGATTTGCATCGCATCTCTGTTCTTCCTTTCCTCCAGGTCTGGAAAAACACGGCCTTAATGAAGGACAGCGAGATCAAGGTACGCACGTCTCGAGGCTGTCCACAGCCCCGCACGGAATTCCATTCGCACGGCTCACATCCATGCTATATCACCCGCACAGGCGCTCAAGGAGGAGTACTTTTCCGAGCTCAACGCTGCGAAGAGCGCTGCGGCAGAGGAGGCCGCGGCCAAGAAGGCGGAGGGCGGCGCTAAGGCCAAGCCGAAGCCGAAGCTCAAGAAGAAGGCGGGCGCTGACGACCCCTTCGCGTCTGACGATGACGACGATGACGAAGGCGAAGGCGAGCCTCCCAAGGAGGAAGAGGAGAAGCCATCCAGCAAGGCGAAAGCGGCTGCGAAACCGAAACCGGCGTCCAAGGGGAAGAAACCAGCGCCGAAGAAGAAGGCGGCCGCCGACAACTTCGCATCAGACGAGGACGACGAAGGCGGAGAGGCGGCGCGCAGGGCGGAAGTGAAGGCGAAGAAGGCTGCTAGCGCGCCAACCGCTCGGAAGCGTAAGGAGACCGAGAGTGACTCAGAGCCGGAGTCCGTGGACGTGGCTCCCAAGAAGAAGAGGGGGAGGGCGTAGTGCAGGGCGTGGGGCCCATGGGATACTTTTCATTTCTCGTGCAGTCCCTCGTGTTCTACTCGTTTGCCGTTGTCGCTGATTATTCCATTTCTCTATTGTACGCCCATGCAATGTTCTCAGGGAGGTATGTCAACTGCAATGGTCCCTGCGATATTTACTCTGATTCCAACGTAGGCAGACCGGACAATAAATATGTTAAACGCTCAGGTTTTCGCGCTCTCGTCCAAGTTTCCGCAAAGTTGAACTAAGAAATCACGAGGCTTCATTGCCACTCACAAGGGTCAATCTCATTGGTTCATGCTGCGGAGACCTTCATTTCGGATACAACGCGCTCGGCGCCGGGTTCGACCGGCGTAGTCATGCATGCACAGGCGACTCTTTCATGACCACATGCGCCACAATGAGCCTGGGTACTACTTACTAGCTCAGCGTTCGGTACCCGGTGCTCACTGTCAATGCTGGTTCCTCGCCCTGTCCCGGGACGCAGGGCTCGGGAGGGCTTCACGTTCATTTTGGCTCATAAGGAGATGGCACTGCTCACCTCGCCGCTGCGCTCTCACTCTCCGTTCCCACCGCTGTCTTTCCCCGCTACCACTGCCCCAACATGCACTCGCCGACGACGCCCCGGGCACTCTCTACCTCCAAGCTCTTCGCTGCCGCATGGAGACCGTGGAGCATACCATCGGACTGGCTGTCGACGCGGCGGACGCTGTGTGGCTTGCTCAACAAGGTGACGCTCCGCAACCTCGCGCGCATCGCCGATCGCTTCGCCGCGCTCGCCACCCGCATAGAGAGATCGGGCGACGCTGCCAGCGCGGAAGCGTGCGCACACATCCTGGTTCATCGGTGCACCGCAGATCCCATCCGGATCGGGCTATATGCGAGTCTGGTGCAGAAGGCGGCGGATGAGATGGAGGGGGAGAGCCTCCGCTGGCGGAGCGTGGATCCATACCACCTTGACGACCCCGCGACCTCCCTCCCCGCGGCCGTGCGAGCCGTCCTCCTGGCCAGTCTCGATTCCGCAATCCGCCCGGGGTACGAAGGAGAACGAGAGGCGCGGACCCTGGCTGGCTTCGCGGGGGAGCTCCTCGTCCTTGGTGTTCTCTCACCGGAGGACGTGCAAGATGTTGTTGTCTCGCTCTTCGATGGGATCTCAGGTAACTGCAACTCCGAAACGTACTGCGTTATGCTCTGCGCCATGGTCCGGCCTATCGTTTCCTCGACGGAGGCGTCCCATCTTGTCGCTTCGCTGTCTCTCATGGTGCAGATAGAGGGTGTCTTGAAGGAGGACATGATCTCTCTCAAGACTCGGTATATGATGATGGTAAGCCCTCATCTGACTCAATCCCCGAAATTAGAGTATGCAAACTGAGATGTCTTTGACTTCAGAGCATGTTAGACCACTGCATGTATCCCCGACCCCGGGACGCGTTTGGTGCGCATGTGCGGAGGAGTGAAATATATGGATTACACGACGACGACGCAGAAGGCGGTCTGAAACCTACGGTCAATCACTCTGCCCATGTGGATATCATCCAACATTCTGACGACACGGTCGAGAATTGCAAGCGGTATGCACGCACCTTCCTCACCACACGGGACGTACCAGACGCGGAGAAGTTCTTCAACGCCTTACCACCTCAGGATTGCTGTCTTCTTACCGGAGCTCTCATCTCGGCGGTGATGAACTCTGGGGACGAAGTGGATGCCGTTGCCGTTGCATCTTTCCTGGCCCTCCCCTCCGTTCGGCGGGTTCACGCTGAAGACGCGGCGGCTTTCACGAAAATCCTCGAATCCGAAATCATAATGTTGGAAGACACTCTCCTGGATTGCCCTTCTGCTTACCGTGCTATGGCCTCCATGCTCCATGCCACCGACTTGCCTGCACAGGATGTCGAAGACCTCGCTTCCCGCATTATTGTTCGCGAGAATCCAGCGCGCGACCGCCTCTTGGAAGAGTTTAATGCACTCGACGTCGGTGCCGACGATCTATCGGGGCCGTACGAGAATGGGACGGAGTACACCTCGGGCGAAGAAGGATCTGCATCCGATTATGCTTATGCTTACTAAACGTCGTGTTGTCCATCTTAAGCCAGCGGTCTATTGCGGACGTTTTTAACCATGTATTGCATCCACCCATCCACACGATATGACTTTACGATACCTCGCACCTCCTCGTTTGATGACTTTTCCTTTTGAGTTCTCGCTGCGCTCGTTAGAGCAGCCAATTTGACTCCGAGCCGCGCAAAAATGTAAATACGTACCGTACAGTTACTGTACAACAGACATTACAACACGCTACAACCACAATTACACTAAACTGTTCGATGGCGTTCACCAAATGCAATCTGAGTGGATGACCGGTTGCCTGAGGACGCTATACCACACTCGTCATCTCCATATCCTCCTCCCCAGAGTCCTCTTCTGCGATCCCAGCGAGAGGCGGTGTCTTATTGCGCTGCTCTTCATCAGTTTGACCACCCCTCGTCTTTCCTTTCCGGAAGAAAGCCTGGGGCGGAGGTGTCCTTCCTGCGGAGCCACGGACCCTCTTCTGAGTCTTCTTGGCACGACCGCCATCGTCATCCCCACGGCGACGCTTGGGGGTATGAGGAACCGGCTCGACGCCGCGGCGCGAGGGGTCGACGCCCCGCGCGTAGGCTCGAATAGCGTCGATGTGCCTGTACTCGGCGCGACACTGCTCTATAGCCTCCGCGATGTCGCGAAGATTGTCACGGTCTTCATCTTCGCACACCCCCGGGAAATATGGCGTCCACTTATGCATCTCGATCTCCGTCGTGCGCGCGTTCGACGGCCTGTCCCGCAAACCACCTGTCAGTCGACGCAGCGCGTACCGATAACTACACGGCGATACGCACCTCGGGTTCTCTCTCCTCCACTCGGCCTCCTCCTCGTCGCTCGTCTCGACCTCGAGCTGGTTCCCCCCACCGTCGTCCCTGAGGAGGCGCGCCTCGTCCCATATCTCGTCGTGATCCCACTCCGGCTCAAGGCGCACATTTACATGCGCGAGGTACGCGTGTATGCGCTCGAAGCTCGCGCGCTCCTGGCGGAGCTGCCTGCGGATGCGCGGCGCGGCGTCGACCAGGCGCTCGACCTCCTCCGTGAGCTCGTCGAAGGTGGTCTGGGTCGCGCTTTGGTGCCGCGCGAGCCTCGCGAGCCGGGCGACCATGCCGTGCAGCTGCTCGTCCGTCGCGGGCGCCAGGCCGGGGTCTTCCTCCTCCTCCTCTTCCTCGTCGTCGTCGCATTCCTCCCCTTCGCCTAGGGCTTCCGCTACTGCACTCTCGTCTGCCTCTCTGTCTAGGACTCCAAAGGGGATCCTTTGGGGCTGGACCTCCGGAGAGGCTTCTTCACGCCCGACGGGGTTAGACGGACGTGGTGGTGGTGGGGAAGAGGGGCGGAACACGGGGCTCCGGGACGGCGAAGCAAAAACGCGCGGGAGTGGGTCAAAAACCGCTCGAGTCAGGGGGAACACCGGCGAAGGCGCGGCAGGGTGTCCGGACTGAGCATTTACCTGGAGATGACCGTTGGACGATTGGGCGGCCTCTGGAGGGCTGTATGGTGTCCACGACTCTTCGTAGTCGCTCGCAGGTTCTGGGAAGAGCGGTACCCCGCGGAGGCTGTCGTACTCCTCGAGAGGCGTCGGAGACCGCGATCGGTAGTCGGGCTCGGGCACAATTTGTGCACGACGAGGGGCGGAGGTAGACGCTGAGGCAGAGGTTCCGGGGGCAGCAGCATCGCCAGCGCCCTCCGACGGGGGACGATGATAGGACGGAACAAGGAAACCCTTCGGGATCCCAGTGGAGATGCTGTAGGGATGGGTTCCTGTGGTGATCACGTATCAGGGTCTGGGACTCGCGGTGAGACTCGAATAGGATTTCACCTGGAGGAAAGGTCGGAAAGTTAGAAATCGGAGGTGGGGAGCCCGCAGGTGGTGAGGGCGGCGAGGATGGGCTTAGAGGGCAGCGGGGCGGGTTGCCAGGTTCTTGTGGCCATGGAGCACGACTGGCTGACGAGCTGAGGTATGCCGATGAATTCGTGGAGTGGATGTATAACAGGGGATTAGCCTTACTCGTTGAATACGTCTAGCGTTGCTGCCTTCGGTTTAGTACGCGAAGGACCAGCCCTGGGCTGGCTGAGTGTCGAAAGGTGCTCTTCGAAGGACGGCAACGGTCTTCTTTGCGACCCCACTGGCGGTGGCGACGGGGATGATGGTTGAGACGGCGATAGTTGTCTTCTCGAGACCTGAGATTTGACCGATGGCCTTTGCGAAGCCAATGGTCCGGGAGACGGACTAGGAGCTGGGGCAGAAGTGAGGCTTCGTCAAAAAGTTGTTTTCTGAGAGACGTAGACGTACTACGTTCAGAGCCAGCCTCAGAACCGGGTGGTTGAACCGATCTCGACTTGCCCTTCTGCACACCACGCAGTTTGGATGTTGATGGGAGTAGGCGTTGGGCCGGTTCCGGTGGTTGAGACGACAGCCTGGGTGTCTGCGCTCTCGGGCTATCTTGAACTGGCGGAGAATCAGACCTACTTTGCTGCCGACCATATCCTATAGAGTACGCACCTTCAGGGTCGTCCTCATAGTCGCGTGGTCGAGGTGTTGCAGACACCAGTGAGTGGCCTTGAACTATGGAATGTCGCCGCGCTTGGGAGGTGGTGGGGGGGCGCGGCGGACTTCTCCAGGATCTCACATTATAATTTGGCTATTGAGAGCTCGCTGAAATTGTACTCACGATGGTTTGGAGGGTTGTTTCGCGATGAGCTGTTTGATGATTTCGCTCGACTTCAGGTTCGCTTTGATCCCGTTGGTCTGAAGCAGCGGACGTCAGGGAGCGGGTGTTATGTGAGACGAAAACACCACTTACTTTGGCGAGTTTCTGAAGATCCTTGCGGTCTAGCCCTTTGAGAGCAGTTTCATCCATGATTCTAGGTGGTTTTGGGTGGCAAAACTATTGCAGGAGAAGTTCGAGTAGTCTGGAGGATGGTGGTGGGTGATGGAAGGCAAGAGGATCGTCCCTCAGACGCATGGAGGTGCAGCAAACGTGGGAACTGGGTAACGCACCCTATTTCGGTGAACAATAAGCGAAACAAAAGCGGGCCATCGAGTGGCACAAGGTCCAGGCGCTGGTCACTGCGGTACTGAGTACAAGACCATTGTACAGCCTCAAGAATGGCCACCGAGAGGCAAGTTTCGACTCGGGAATGTGTGGGGCTCCCATCACTATGTAGGTACCTGCCCATGCATGAAAAGCTTTACCAACGTTGAATCCGACGCTTGATGTACTAGCGATGTGCCCGTGGCATGGAGGTCGAGTCAGTGGAGCGCCCAACTTGAACCAGTCGATTCAGAGCCGACTGCATGGGATCTTGCTTCTTCTTCAGTCGCAGGCATTCCCCGGCGAATGTATTAAAATACACTCATAGGAAAACATGCGCCTTGGTAGGCAGAAGTTGATTCCCGGGACCTCAAGCTTGGCTAACTAGTAACATGTCCGAGTCTTTGAATTTGAAGATGTTAAGCCATCGCGCACGAGACGTTCGAATCATTCAATCGACATTTACCTTATTATCATCAATATGAAACCCTCGACAGAGCGGAGAAGAATAAAGGTCAGGTAGGAAATAACTGACCCAGAGGGTCGAGCGACGTTGTCGGAGAGGGTGACTCGGAGAAGTTCGGTGGGACGATACTCAACGCCAGCAGTCACTACCTCGGCTATCAGCATCGTACACTTAATCTTTCAATTCACTGCTTTAGTTGTGGCAAGATGGCCGAGCGGTCCAAGGCGTGTGACTCAAGCGAAAGCTTGCCTGCATTAGCGGGTTTCTCATCTGGGTATCCAGGCGTGGGTTCAAATCCCACTCTTGTCAGCCTTTTTGGCCGAACCCCCCCGCGAGTAGAACGGCCAACGACATTCCGGCACCACGAGGATGGGATCATTTTGAAACATCGTAAATATCGTGCTCGAATGCAAAAGCAGTGGTTGAGACCTTTGAGGGATCGAGAGGAAAATCTCTTGATAAGATGAATCGTCTTGTGTACTTACATCGTACTAGTGTCTCATGGAACAACGGTGCCTTCCTAAATCACTACACTAAGGCGTCGAGCGGACGACAAATAAAAAGGGAAGATGGCCAATCCTGCCTGTTCGGTGGGTTCGGTACATGGGGGGCACGCGCCGGATTAGTCAGCGACCAGTGGTGCACCGAGTACAAAAGCGACCACCAACCTCTCTTTCAAGCTTCAACAACCCACGCCACTTGCTTGCTAACTTATTCACTGAAAGCCACTCCGTCATCGGATAAAGCAGAACTGCCTCCATCAACCGCTACAGATTTCAGCTTCAACCACTACCATATACGGAGTCCCATGGGACGCAAGGCAACTCACAAGAACAACGGGGCCGTAGAGCGAAGAAGCACCCGTGCTTCGGTAAGTCCGCCACTGGTTGGTTCACCAGCAAATACTTATCGGCAATACCATAGACAAGTAAAGACAGAATAACAACAGAACGAATTAGTCCTGGGGAAGTCCAACGGACGAAGAGACGACTTCTAACGTGAGTTCGCGTCTTGCCTCCGCAAGTCGATCTAACTCCGGGTCGCATCGGTAGTAAACCGAACGTCGCAGCGGCGAAGCGAATCGCCCGCCAAAACGCGTCTGGAACGGCCCCAAAGGACGATGAAGCCATTGTGAGTGCGGCACAAAGGCCGATCCCTGATGAACCCATTATTGTCGGCGAGCGTGAAGGTGAGCGACGGACATCGTTGGGCGGACGACGGGGGAACTCATATGCCACCCGCAGACCAGGCTCATAATGAGGAGCCCAAGAAGGCGGCAAGCGTACCCGAACAGCAGCAGCCCGAGGCAGATCCCCCAAGCGGCCGTCCCGCTAGACTTGCGCCAGAGCAACCACCAGAGGAAGACGGACCTGCGCCGACGGATGCCGCTAACCACCAAGCCGCAGTACCCCAAGAGCCGTCCAACCCGCCTGATCTTCCGCCAGACGGCATCCACCGACCAAACGTCGCGAAGCTCCAGGAGACCCTCTTCGCACTCGACGACATCTGCATGCAGGATGGCCAGATCCAAGCCCAAGTCGAGGAGATCGGGCGGCTGCTGGCGGTGATCAGGCGGAAGGAGGCGGAGGTCGTCCAGAAGGTGCGGGACCTGCAGCGGACGCGGGTCACCGTGGAGCGGCTGTACATGTCGCGGGTGAAGCTGGACCCTTCGCTGATAGGGCAGGGCGAGAGGGAGGCGCCACAAGGCGCGGAGCTTGAGCCTGAGCCCGAGGACGAAACAAGGTATGGATCCTCTGCGTTGAGCAAACCCGTTGGTATACTCACCGTCGATGGATAGGAGGGAGCCTACTCCCAATAAGAAGCGTTCGGCGGAGGAACCGGACGCGGATCGATCACACGGGGCGGACGGATGTTTACCGAGCCCAAAGCAGGTGCGAGGGGAGCAATCTGTGCACGAGGTATGACCCGGTGTACTGTCTCTGGGGTTCCGTGCAATTGTTATGTATCTCTATCTTATCCTGTCATATAAATTCCGCGTAAGAGCTGTAGAACACGAACCTGCAGTTACGACGACGGTTGACCTGGCCCCGTTGACTCGGACGAGCCGCGAGCGCGCAGTGATGTACTCGGCGAAACGTCCGTTCTGAGTCGCAAACTACTCCGTGCTTGCTGCCGACGATCCTATCCATCACGCCCCCTCGCATGGTGGTTCGTTGTAGTAGATTCGGAGCGCGACGTTCGTGGTGGCCAAAAACAGCGGACGACTTCAAGTTCGCCAGGGAATTGACTCGCGGCGCGGCGAAGTGCGGATCTGTATTCCGGCCTCTTCCGGTCCAAAACTGAGCAACTAGGCGCGCGCTGCCTATGGCAGTTTTTCTCTCAAACACCTCGACCACCCTACCACTTCCTGGACCATACTCATGTCTTCCGGTAGCGATTTAAGAATCAGGCCTCGGAATTGGCCTCATGACATCTAGTACAGTTACATTTTTTTGGGATGTGAGCGGATCTCTTGCCTAACTTGGTCATACACTCGGACTTAGGTGAAGTTCAAGTAGGAATCGAGGTGAATGGGCATTAAACCTACTATGAGTTACGCTCGCTTACCGCAATCTCAAAGGTACAGATCATACGCAGTGTTCTTCGGTGTGCATGCCATACGTGGGCGCCTGTTGACTCCTTTCAGGCTGCTTTGACCATGCCGTGGTCCGGTCCTCATTTATCCGCATTGCCTCTTGCCTATCATGGGTCTCTAAAGATTCTAGACCGGAAACAACCTGACCTTGTCTCTGACTCAGCCAAGTTGCTTTTTGGCCACATCCCTCCAACCACACGCCTGCAACTATAAACGAGAACGCTTCGACTCAAGGCACACCTATTCTTCCCGCTTCCCTCCAGACCCTCGTCGCCGACTCTTATGACGGGTACCGAAACCCATTCGCGCAATGAGCATATACAGCAAGATCGCCATCATCGGGTACAACGGCCTCGTTGACCACTTCTTACCTTATTTCAACAACGACAAGACAATACGTCCAAACATTTTCAAGGATATCCATAAGCCGACCGGGGAGGAAGATATGTACAGGGCACTGGTGAGCTTCGTCTCTATTCGGTGATTATACTCGTTCGCTGGTGGTGTGGTTACAGCCCAACACTATTAACAACGGGAAGATTTGCGCAGGTTTCAAGGTCGTAGCCAATCCCTTCCGTCTGGCCACTCCCGGGTCTCCTACCCAGTCCTGCGCCGCCCTCGGCTTATACCGCACGAGCTGTTCACCAATGTGCGGGAAGGACCAGACTTATCCTGCAGTCGACTGGTTCAACGTTGATCTTCTGATGCACTGTGTGGTTGAAGAACGATACGATCCCTTCGACGACACCGAACCACCTGACGAGCGGACCGCGGACAAGCGCAAGCAGGCCTTCCACCAGGCGATCTCCTCCGTCGAGCGGATCCTCGAACGCCAGCATCGTCAGTTCGTCTTCATGCTTTTCTTCATCGGCACCACCGTCCGCGTCGCGCGTTTCGACCGCTCTGGTGCCTTCGTGACGCGCGAGTTCGACTACAAGACCCACGGCTACGTCCTCGAAGACTTCCTTTACCGGTACTCGCGGATGTCCGACGCCGAACGGTGGCACGACCCGACCGTGACCCGTATTCTGCCAACCACGCCTCTGCACGATGCGATGCGAGCACGAGCGTGGACGGCAAAGCCAGACGATCCGCGACACTACGCGCGCGGGCTGTTCGAGAAGTCGCTGAACCCCAAGTGGCCGTGGTGGAAAGTCGAGGTTCACGTCCCCGCGCCCCCGGGGAAGACGCGCTCGCAGTGCCACCGCACGGTCGTCCACGCATTCGCTGTGGGCATGCCACACTTCCAGGCCCGCGGTGCTTTTGGACGTGGCACTCGTGGATACGTCGCTCTCCCCCTCCAAGACGACGATACCGTTGCGGACGACGCCGAGTTCGTATACCTGAAGGATGTTTGGCGCGTAGACCGCGCCGACATGGTTCAGGAAGGGGTCACGCTCGAGTTCCTCAACGATAACCACATGGAGTACGTTCCAACGGTCATATGCCACGGCGATCTCCCTGGTCAGGCTACGATGTCGCAGGATCATCGGCCGGTTTTCCACCTTGACAAGGAGAGGATGCCCTCAGTGAAGCGGCACAAGCACTACCGTCTCGTCGTGAAGGAGGTTGGCCTTCCGCTCGAAGAATTCGAGGATAGCTCTTCGGAGCTTTGTGGGGCAATATTTTGTTGCCTAAAGGGTGCGCTGGAACCCTTGTGCTATTGTTCCCGTCGTCGTGCTGATCATTCTATTCCCAGCTCATGCACAGGCGTTCAAAGCTGGGATCATCCACGGCGACATCAGCGCAAGCAACATGCTTCTATACAGAGATGGGGACGACGAGTGGTTCGGGCTTCTCAACGACTGGGAGCTAGCCGCGAGGATCGACCTCAGTTCCTCAGATGGCCACAAGTCCTATCGCACCGTGAGTATCATTTTCTGTATCTTCAGCGACGCACTCACGCCTGTATTGACGTCTGCCCGTTTACAGGGAACTTGGCGATTCATGTCCGCCAACGCGCTCTGTTCCTCGCGCAGGCGGATCACGATCCAAGACGAGCTCGAGTCATTCTTCCACGTGTTGTTATACTATGCCATCCGGTTTCTCCCTCACAACCTCGACGAGCGGAACATTGGCCGGTTCTTGTACGACCATTTCGACGACTTCACTCCGAACGTCCACGGAAATGGCTGTGGAAGGGCGAAGCTCGCCGTCGTGCAGTTTGGTTCTATTGACTTGCAGCTCTACGGTGGAGGGCCGGCCACCGGGAACACCACGCTGAGGTTCCTGTAGCCTCCCGAGCAGGGGAGAAACGTCGAGAGATTGGATCATCCACTCAACGACATCATGTCGTACCTTCTCTCGTGGTTCAAAGCGCACTACTCCTACGACAGCACCCTCATTCGCATCAAGGAAGCCCGGGCCCAGGCGCAGTACGCCCGCAAAACGGCCGCTCGAAACCCCAGAGCGAGGCGACGTCGACACCCAGAGGACGAGATGGGGAAGCTGCAGCTCGACCCGGAAGACTTCGTCCCGGACGTCATCGCCGGCCGCGACCGGGATCCGGCGCTGGACCAGATGGAGCTCGCTGTGTACGACGGGTTCCGGCAGAAGCTCACGACGCACAATGCAATGCTTACGCTCCTGCACCGCGCGCTCTGCGAGCGGAAGTGGCCGACGAACGACAAGGGGCCCGACAAGATGCCGACGGAGGAGGGGAGGGCAACTATACTGTCCGGGCCTGTAGCGTCTATGCCCGACCACACCGTCCACACAGACCCGATGGCGACAAGGTCAGCTCGGAAGCGGCGGTCCTTGGACGAAGGAAGAGAGGATGGTTCCGGTCCCTACAAGCGTAGGAGGACCTGACTGAACTCTTTTTTGGCGGTAGCGGGCCTGTCGAAGCCGCTTCGTCTCGCGATCGAATATTTGCGTCCTCGAACCGACTTACAGCCCTGTTTATGAGGCCCAATTTCTAACTTCTTTGCTTGCTCTTTGGGTCCTGTTCACATGAATGAACTCCTGAATTCGTTGTGCCATTTGAATACCAATGCAGACTGGTAGAACTCAATAGAACTTTGTCAACAATATACACTTCTATCTTGCGGATCCCCTAGGCGGACTGAGAGCGCGTTCTCTTGCACGATCCACGCGGGCTCCATGTCCAAACCCGAATTTGAGTAGTCATCCCCGCGCGCAGCGTGCGCATCTTCCATCCGGGTCTCATAGTCCTTTGGCCCCTTTTCAGCGACTCAAGTTTAAGCCATCGCATCCACATTCGGGGCTGGTTTGAGTACGTACACGCCACTCAATGGTACCTTCTCTTTCCAATCATGAAGCCTTGTCTAGTATATCCGAAGCGGTCAGCGCTTCTGAAACAAACATCACGTTGAATGCACACACTGCATAAAAGTCATATAGGATAATTCCGGCGGGCAAGGTCGCCATTTCACGACTCCCAGAGGGATCTCCGGTCGATCGGCCGCCAACCTCCACTAGTGCTATGAGCGCAAGCGGATGGTCAAACATGTTCAAGCAATTGGAGAGAAGTGAACGACATGAAGACGGTACTCGAGACGTCATTGACGATTACTACACAAGTCGCGCCCTCGGATACGCGAAGAAGGCAGTGGTTCTCGAGACGTCAGGCGAGGCATTCTGAGAGTACTATCTTGTGAAATGAACCGATCAATGTTAGCCTTGCAACTAGCATGACGCTAGAAATACGTAGAACATATGTTATGAACTCACATTGTCACCGTAGATTACTTGGAGAATTGCCAAACCTAGAAAGATATGAATACGGTGACACCGCTTAGATCGCGGCCGATGTCCCAAGCATGCCCCGTGAACCAAGGCCAATCATTCGTCTGTGTTAATTTATGGGGCTAGCGAGGGATTTTAGACGTTCAGCCAGTCCGTCGCCCGAATTTGACTGAAGTCGGTGTCTGGAAGATGAAGGCAAATCAAAGTGAATGCCCGAAATAGACGGTTGAATATGTGCTCTCATTGCCGCGACCGAAGGATGTCAAGACACTCACCCAGATGGCATGAATGGACATTGTAAGCGACGCCACTCGTGTACACTCCAAGCTGAGTCTGTAGAACACGCGGAGAGCTCGAAGTTCCTTCGCGATCGGGTATAAAATCCAGCGAGCATAACAGGGGAAAATCAGCGACAAGTCGCAGTCCAGCACATCGCACTCACGTCATGAAGTCCTTCGCCCTCGCAACTGCCGTCGCCCTCGTCTTTGCGCCCTGCGCCACTGCGTACCCAGTGCCACCCGGTGCACCCGCGCACTTCTTTACCAACCTCGGTCAGTCATGATCCCGAGCTTACTCAAAACCACACTGACCATTAACGCGCTCCTTTCGCAACAGGAGAAAACCTCGCCTTTGGGTTCACCGACCAACGCCCGGAACCAGGTGTCCCGCTCGTCCTCGCCAACGGCGGGGACGGCTCCCGAGGTAATCCGACGTTGTTCGCGCTCACAGCGGGGACCGACCGCGCCCCTGGCCAGATCCGCCTCGTCGGAGGGTTCCCGCGCCAGCCACTCTGCGTGTCGGGGCGCCGGGTGAGCGACGCGCCGAGCCGTCCTGCTATCGTCGACCGCTGCAACCCGGAGGACCGTGGGCAGGTCTGGTACGTCCAAGGAAGCGGATCGACGACTATCTCGAACAGTGACGGGGAATGTATCACCGTCCGGGTTGATAGTCCATCCGTGGGCGACCTGGTGCGTTCGATTCCTGATTCCTGAAGTGAGACTGAATGTGGAGAAGAGGAAGCTGACTTGTGATGGATCATCAGGTTACTATCGAACCGTGCCAGGATCAGGATGGCCCGGCGCAGCTCTGGAACGCTATTAGAGCGTGAGGCACTGGTGGTACTCGTACGGTGACTAACCTACCCAAAGATTGTGCTTACCTATTGTGTCGTCCAGGGCCCGACCCGATCCCTGCAATATCATCATGTATCACCAAGTACTGGCTGAACGCAAGAGTATCGCCTAGCTCCCCATAAGAATTAAGGAGGCTTGAGACTACTCAACTACTCGCCTGAATTGACCACTGGCTCGATTATCCATAGGGTTCTGAAACCAACGTCACAGACGGAGGATTAATTTGATAAGGATCGTCCTTCCTCTTGCGTCAAGTATGAACGGGCCAGAGGATGCCACGAGTGATCCTGGAGGCATTAATGTGGGGCAGTAGTCAGTGAGATCACCTCAGCACCGAGTCGAACTCGGAGTCGCTCAACGAAGAGCCTATTTGCGAAATTGCAATTGCGGACCTCCACTGCGACTAGAGGCGGGGCAAGCGCCCTGTAGAAGAGTGGCGAAAGCGATTGTCGTAAGCATGATGTAGGCAGAGTCGCTGAGGTTCTACCTGGTGTAATAGCCATGCCCGCAACACTGTGCGCTCAACTACGCTGAAGCAAGCGAGTGGGCGTGCGTCCCACCGAACTCTGACGCAGGTCCAACAGCAGCCTTCTGACTTCGCAGAGGCATAACGTGTTGGATTTACAACTCGAGGATGGCAAGGAGGGATAATAACAAGGAGCAACTTGATGCAGGATGAAGGACTGAGTGGCGGGATCACTCGTGCGACGGGCGAGGTGAATTAGGCTGGAGGTCATGCCGCCTCCTTGGTCACAATGAACAGTGGACGCTTTGGCCTTTGAGAGGGTAGGCAGGAGCAAGGGCACCTGCACGGGATGGAACTCCGTAAAGCAAATGCATCCTGTATGATCTCCGAGGCACCAAACCGTCTGGAGAATCAACGCCCGCCCGCCGCCTGGTCTTGAGGTCTCCACGATTCGACCGCAGCACCCTCGACTACGTTGAGGTCACCGTTACCGCAGAACGATCCACGTACGCGCCATGACCGAGAGTACGCGCGTCCGTCACAGTGCACGAGGCGCGTTGTGCCTGCCGGAGGGGAGGGGTCAAATTCGAACAGAGTCCGGGGCCAAGCGCCAAGTGCTGCTTCTTCCGCCACCACCACCACCATCACCCCTCCGTATCCTCCATATCCTCCCATCCTCCATCCATCGCGCTATTGCTGGACACGCAATGGCCGGGTTCGACAAGGCCACGCTGCGCGAATTGACCTGGGACCAGCTGAAGGCCGTCGCGAAGGTGAGCATGGGCCGGGTGGCTGTGGTTAAGCACTAAGCACCAGTGGCGGCTGACCGGCGACCCCCATCCCCCAACCATAGGAGAACGGCGTGCGCGTCGGCCAGAAGCGAGACAAGATCACCGAAGAGCTCCTCAAGATCGGCAGGCCGAAAATGACGCAGCTGTGAGTTTCGTTGTTTTGTCTCAAGTACTCTTGTGCGCCGCGCCACGGCTGGTGGCTGGGCCTGCTCGGCAGGGAAGAGCTGACGCGCGTCCTTGGTCCTTGCTTCAGTGCGAAGCTGCAGGGCGATAAGATAACGATGAAGATGGAGAAGATCCGCCGCAGGACCCTCGGGCACGTCAAGACCCCGCCGCGGCCGGCAGCCAGCAGGGCTCGCAGGGCAACTCGCGCGTCGACCTCGCGGCGGGTGTCTGAACCCAAGCCCGAGCCCGCGCCCGCGCCGGAACCTGAATCCGCGCCTGAGCACGAACCTGCCGCCCAACCACCACAGCCTGAGGCCGTCGAGGTTCCCAATGGGGTCGCGACTGCGGTAGAGCGGCAGGCCGAGGCCGAGGCGAAGCCCGAGGAGGAGCTCCGCCCTCTCGACAGGGCGCGCGCCCGGTACCGCCTAGAGAAGGAGCAGGCAGAGCGGGAGAAGCGCGCGAAGGAAGAGGAAGAGGCAGAGGCGGCCCGCGCCGAGGCCCAACCACCGAGCACCACTATCAGCGTTGAAGCTGAAGCCGCAGAGGAGCCGGATGAAGGTGCGTCCGTGTCCGTCGTCGTTTGCGCGGTCTGGAGATCGTCGGGCAGCAATGCTGACCGTTGACCGCCCCGTGACCCCGCCCCTAGTTGACACGCCGTACAACGCACAGATGCGGTCCCCCCGGAGGCGGGTGCTGTACCGAGTGGGGGAGCCCAGTAAGCCTAAGCCTTCACTAAGGATGCACGACGACCGTGGGGAGGGGCTGACTTTGACTTTGACTTTGCTTGCCGCAGTACCGGACGAGCCGCCGTCGAAGTCGAAGCCCAGAGCACGCACCCCGGGCCCCCGCAGGGACGACCGTCAATGGCTGGGCGATGAGTGGAGGGTGGGGCTGCTCTCCCCGGACCCGAACAACCGGCTGCCGGTGTTTAGCCCGCCGACGAAGCCGCGTGGCGAGCCTAAGAAGGCGAAGGAGGATGAGCCCGTCGCTCCCGCGGTGGACGAGAAGGTATCGGGTCGGCCCGTCGCTCCTGAGTCCAAGGAGAAGGCAGTTGAATGCGCGCAGGGGGTGGATGAGCAGGAGAGTGCCGACGGCGGGGACACGGACACGGAGCTGGCGGAGGAGGATGAAGTCTTCGAGATGACGTCGATGGACAATATCCACGTTACGCTGCCGGAGGACGAGGCTGCGGATCAGTAAGTGCAACACCCACCAGCATAAGAGTCTGGGGGGTGGGGGACTTACGTTCATTCTACATGCAGCGCGGACGGAGGTAACAAGACTGTGCGTCAGAAGAAGAGAAAGGCTGAGGACGACGACGAAAAGGAGGGGGAAGAAGAGAATACCGTTACTGCCCGCGACCAATCGCCCAACAAGCGTCGCCGGACGGGCTTGCGAGGGTGGCTTAGCAAGGTTTTCTAGCGGCAACGCCAATCCACCTGGGGGTTTCCTGGTGGCTCTTGATGCCTCTTCCTGACTCGGATGGGACTCTCACACCAATATCGGACCTGTATGCAATACAAATCCTCTGTTGTATCTATACTGAACGGCGTTTTCTAGAAAGTCGACTGTTACATCACATTTTGACAGAGACCCCTGCAACATCCATGATTATTTCTAGCTTTGGGACGGTATGGCTATATTGCACGTACCTTGCGTGGCTCGGCATACTATCCCCTTGAGTCCCGCGGAAGACGCATCCTAGGATCCTCCGATAGTGCATGTCCGCGAATTCAAATGAGCATATTATGAGTGAAATTTTAGCTATGTACCCTCGGAAAGCAAGAAACAACATCGTCGACAGAACATACAGCAATCCAATCATGAAGTCATAACACGTCGTCATGATAGGTATAAAAGCTGGACAAATTCGTGAGTCACTACCAAGTATACAATTCTGCATACGGCGCACCTTATGAATAAACTTCTCAGGCCTAGGCCTTCACCTCTACCTTCACCTCTTCAACACGGCGATGGTGGCCGGGGCGGTGGCGATGATGATGGTGGTGGTGGTGATGGCGTCGTTCCCTCCTCCCCACTCCACAACACTCGCATACGACGATGGACATGAGAATCATTCCCACGAAGCTGAGGATAACTCCCGCAAGCACCATCCACAGCCCCGCGCCCCAGTTCAGCGTGTAGTTGAACTGCGTCAATGGCCCAATCTTGTTCTTCCCAACGAGGATGATCGCAAGGTCGATCCCGAACACGGCCGCGCCAACGAGCATGGTGAGGACGGACGTGACGAGGGAGATGATGCACATGGTGTGGGACTCGAGAAAGAGCGACGTGAATAGGACCACGAACGCCAGCCCGGCCGCGACGAGGTGGAGGACGAGCAGCACCGTGAGCCCGCTCGCGACGTCGTCGACGATCGCGGGGAAGCCGGTGAGGTTCGCGATCGCGTCCGGGATGGTGTACCCGAGCATGGGCCCGATGCACTCGACGGTGTTAAGCCGGCTGTGCGCGCACACGCCCCAGACGCCGAAACGGAGCTCAGTCGCGATGGAGGTGACAGGCTGGTTCGGGTTCGTCGCGAACTGGATGCGGAAGATGTAGATGGGCTTGATGATCGTCAAGGAGAGGCCGACGAGGAGGAAGAGGACGAACGAGGCGAGGAAGACGGCGCACGTTGTGAGGGAGATGCGCAGATGCCGGGCGAGCGGGCGCGGGCGCCGCCGCGTCTTCGTCCTCCGTCGGCCTAGAAAGGGCATGCAGGCCATGGTGCGCGCGACTGCTCGAGGCGGATGACCGGGGTGAAGGGTGGGGCAAGCGGGGGGCTCTGGGGGAGAGCTGGAGCGAGTTGTCGGGATGCAAGAGGCTCAAGTGACCCCCGCTGGTGCGAAGGCTCGGCTCCTGAGCCAGTCCAAGAACCCCAGAATTGCCGCCGCCGCCGTTGACAAACTTAGCTTCTGCCATCGACTTCATGGTCACACGTTCTTGGGGCTGGTCGAGGTGCCCGAGGCTGGGTCCGAGCATGAATGGAGCAACAGGGGCAACAAGGAGGACATAGTGGGAGAGCGCAAGGTGGGCGAGTAACAAGGTTGGCGTTGACGTCGTCTCCGAGATGCTTACGAGTATCTGCACTGTCTCCGCGCTCCTTCAGCCTCCGTTGCCGACATACCGCACCGCCCCCATCTGGTAGCTCGCGACCACCACCTACTCATCGCATCGAAGAGGCTTCCGGTCGAGAGATCGTCCAAGCCAAGTACAGTACTCATGGAAGGCTGTGGTGAGTGTCAGTTGATCTGTCATTCCACCTCGGTCTCAATCTGAATATGATTAAACTCGCATCGCCTGCGACTCAGGTCCTGTTTGGCTGCCTATTCAAGCATAGTCCAAGTTTCCTGCCACAATGTGTGTTGTCCGTTGCGCAGATCGGAGCATGGACCATCGGCAACTTAAGTATACTGAACGTCCTCCAGGTCGCGAGACTCAACCCCCAACCGCAACGGCCTAATGGTGAACGCGCTCACCCGCAAGACCGGGCTCTCACTGGGGCCCATCATCTTCGAGACCCTCCTTAAGCACTACTTCGATCGCATCGCGAAGGACCACGAGTCAGAGGAGTCGACAAGGCTGAGGCGGGAGGAGCTTTTGTACGATGAGGCATTCAATATCGTCAAGGTGCGTATATGCGCTATTCGCTTCTCTCTTTCGAGTCCTGCTATGCCCCGGTCGTGCCTTCAAAATGGGTTCTCAACATAAGAAGCATGTTCCCCGCATACACCTCGCGTGTGTCACACTCCCGCAGAGAAGCGACCCCGCATTCATCGTCACCGAGAGGACCTAGAGGGTCCTGACTTTGCGAACGAGTGCCTACCAGAGCGATGGCAATACGGTGCCTGCCGGAAAATAGAGCCGGTGGCTGTGAAACAAAGTCCCAGTGTACCAAGCTAACACGTTTCTTACAGTCGTTTATGGAAGCAGCGACGAAGTAAGTGCACTATTTTCTGCTGACGATGTCGAGATTACCAACGCTGGTTCAGACACACCGTAGAAGAACTGCAAGCCTTCTCCAACACCCGCACCCCAAGCCCTCCATGGGTGCATGTCGTCCGACTCCTCGTGCCAATGTCATGTTGCGACGATGCCGCTGCGCACCTCATCAAAGCGCTTGGCGGGGAGGAGGTGACGAAACGCGTTGTGGGCGGCACGAAATGGTGGCAAGTGCGGGGCGTCAAAGGGTCAGTGTTGATGCCAATCCTCTTCTTGGGTGTCACTCAGATGCATGACCGGGGGACAGCGTGGATGCGGAGTGGATCGTGGCGAAGAAGGACTACCAAGAAGCGAAGAGGAAGCAGAAGGCACGGGAGAGGTCCATGAATCCATCTTCGCCGGGGCCTCAGGACGCCGAGAATGCAAGCCAGGAGATGCCTCCGACATATCAGCCCGAGATGGACGAGATGCGATGCGTTTTGTATGCGCACGGCGGTACGTCCAGGTACCGGATGGTTCTGCGCATCTCACCAACTCTTGCTAGGTGGCTACTACTTTGGTAGCTTCGATCAAGAGAGGTCCGTTTAATGGCGGAAACGTGACGTCATCTATGCTCATTTCATTCTAGATATTCGATCCAACGGCTTGCGCGAAAGATCAATGGTCGGGTTTTCAGTAAGTGGAACTCGTGCTAGGTGTCATGTATGTGTGTTCAACGCGCATATAGCCATGAATTACCGCCTCGCACCCCAATACCCCTTCCCATGTGCCATCCAAGACCTCATTGCATCATGTACGTGGGAACAGAACATGCTTGTTTCCGCACCGATTTCTAAGTTTCGTATAGACCTATACCTCATACAGCCTCCGCCCGATGCACTACATACCCCCGTCTCCCCATCGAACATCGTCTTCGCCGGCGACTCTGCTGGAGGCGGCCTATGCATCGCAGGACTGCAGGTCATACGCGATTCGGGGTTGCCCATGCCAGCTGGCGCCGTCCTGATTTCCCCCTGGTGTGATATGACGCACTCCTTCCCCAGCATCCATCTGAACACGGCGACGGTATGTTTCCGCTCCTACCATCGTGTCGAAGCAACTTATTTTAAACACCGACTCTTGCGCAGGATATCATCCCGCAGTTTGGCCTCTCCTTCCACAAGCCTAGCACCCTGTGGCCCCCTCCCCCGGACCACGTCACGAAACAGGTGCACCAAGGTCTTCGGCAGCGCGTCCGGGAAGCCATTCGCCCCAAAGACAAGGGTGCAGAGAAAGATAAACAGGCCACGGTCGAAGCGTCCGCTTCCGAACCTACGCTCGATCCCGATGCCCACGCATCCGACCCAGACGCCCACGCATCCGACCCCGACCCCGACGCATCCGACCCCGACCCCGACGCATCCGACCCCGACCCCGACGCATCCGACTCCGACGCCCACGCATCTGACCTGCCCACCCGACCTGCCTCGCCTGACTACACCCTGAGCGACCCCACCACCGGACGCACCCTCCACCTCGGTTCCGCCAAGTCCATCCCGTCGCCCATCCTTCCCGAGGCGGTCAAGAGCCAACGGCTGGAGATGACGACGGCTCAGGGCGAGAAACTCGCGATCGACGGGCAGGTCCACATGTACACGCCGAATTACCTGCTCCCACACCCGCTCGTGAGCCCGGTCGTGTCGTACCTCGGCGGGTTGCCGCCTCTCCTCGTGATCGCGAGCGATAAGGAGGTGTTGAGGGACGAGATCATCTACTTGTGAGTCTTGCAGACGTTCCGAGTGCTGAGGGTCGTGGTGCTGATGCGTGTCGGGTGTGCAGTGCGCACAAGGCGGCGAACCCCGAGAAGCATGCTGTCAAAGCTGAGTCGAAGCTGTTGTACCCTGCGCTGGAGGGGATCGAGGAGCGGTACGGCCCGACGCAGGTCCACCTCCAAGTTTACGACGGTGCGTTCTTCGATGCTTCCAAGCTCTGTATTCTAAACCCGTTCCTGTGCAGACTGCGCGCACACGCTTCCCATCCTGTTCGCGTTCACGACCCCGGGCAAGTTCTGCTTCCGCGCGATGTCGACATTCATCAAGTACGTGACGGGAATGCTCTCCAAGCCGAGCGTCGACATGCCGATGATCCTGGAGAACGACAATAAGGAACCGCGCATCACCGCGTCGCCTGCGAGCACACAGGCCAACCTTCTCGCCACCACCAACGGCGGCCCCCCGCGGATGACCACCTCGCGATCGGAACCGCTCATGAAGACGCGAAGCAGTATGCCCACGCTCACCGCCAGCCCGGAGCAGCTCCCGAGCTCGCCAGCCGCCGGCGTCTCGCCATCGAGCACCTCAGATATCCCATCCGTATCCCCACTTCCCGCGCCCGTGCCGGAGGGGAAGGGGAAGACGCGGCGCACGCTCAGCGCGAGGGTGACTCGCGCGAGCAGTTTCTTGCGCCGTCGCCCTGCGCCGTCCGAATCTGACGTCCCCCCTGTCCCGGGTACGCCCCCTCCACGACCGCACGGACGCGACTCGTCGGGGCCGGACGTCGCTGGTCCGCGCTGGCAGTTCCACAAGACGAATGGGGACCAGCAGCATCGACGTGCGGGAGAACAGGAGGTGTACGACAACGGCCTCGTAAGTTTTCCGTTCCATTCAACCCTCATCCATCTTCCCATCCTCGAGCTTCTAAGGATCAACCGTTGACGAATCCCAACCACACAGGACACGATGATCCGCGAGCGCGTGTCGACGCACGGCGTCCTCCGCCCGCTCGAGCCAGAAGAGGAGCTGAGCGCGTTCTTGCTCCCGCCTGAGCTCATCGGCGAGATCTCGGAGCTCGCGGTGCGGCGGTGGATGGACGGGACGGCCAAGTTTGGGAAGAAGTTCGGGAAGACGACGAAGGCGATCGAGAAGGCGCGCGAGCGGAACATCGAGCGCGCGAAGCAGGACACGATGCGCAACATGGTGCAGCTGCAGGCGTTCCTGGAGCACGGGCACGACGCGCCGGGCAAGGGCGGTCAAGTTGGGGAGGCCGGGGCGGCGAGGGAAGGCCTGCCGCTGCCGGCATCTGGGAGCTGGCAGTGGGCGTGGGCGCTGGACGCGGACGAGAACCCGCCCCCGAGCAGCATCGTGTCGAGGCGCGATACGGAGGAGGCAAGGAGGCTGGCGAAGATCGCGGACCAGGCAGTGTTCTCGGAGGACCAGGCGATCAGCGGGAATAACCTCTGGCAGCTCATCGTCAACTTCCTCACTGTCACGCCCGAGCGCGATGCGCACAAACACCATGGGCACCACCACCACGGGCACCAGCATGTTACGGCGGAGAAGAGCAAGCAGACGTTGGGAGGGGACGGTTCACCGCCGGATGGGACGGGAGACGCTAGTGAGAAGCCCGCCCCTGCTGAAGGCAAGACTGTAGACAAACCCGAGACGATGTCGAGGCGGGAGAGGATCGTGTCGAAGTTTGCGTGGTTGGCTGCTGAGAACAGGAAGTCGCGAGGTGCGGCTGCGACTGCTCATGTTGAGCAATAGCGCAAAGTTCTCAACTCCTTGCTTCTTAATCTATCCGAGTCCATTTTATTTTCTTGTCCGCATCCATTGGCATGGCTTTCTGACCGTGAGTGCCTCAATTACATTAGCATATGGTTGTGCAGATTTGACGGGCTTGGCCAACAGATAGAGATTAGAATATTGTACCCGCTTTGTGGACTAATTCCGATTCCACTAAAGGAATCGGTAATTCCTCCCATGAGCACAAAGGTGCCGTCACGTGCATTTCGCTTCCCCGCCTTTTCCCGACTTTCCGATTTCCGCCGCAGCGTTCTCTCCTCTGGCGTGTTGGCTGCGCTTTTCTTTTGGCATCTCCTAATCCGGTCTCTCCTAGATCGCGGGCGACACTATTCTTGCCGTCAGGCTTCTCGTTCAGCCTCTCCTAGATGGCGGCAGGTGACGCTATCCTCGCCACGTAGGAGCGAGTCGAAACAGGAGGCACTGGTTGCCTCGTTTGTCGGAACGGGCTTTACTCTGGGAGAGCTTCATTACTGCGCTTTGCAAGTTAGCCTCAACAGTCGCAGATAAAGAACGGAATTGGGACCACATCAGCATCACTCGCCAACCTCTTGCAGAACAACCATCATGTCGACTGTGGGCAATGATTCACCGTTCAATGCGCCAACGGATGTGGAGCATTGGAGCATGGTACATGAACAAGGAGCTTTTCTGGTTCGTGACAAGGTGGCTGAAAGCCACTAGATCGCGATAGTGGTGTTGAGCTACATGGATGTTGATAATGAGCTTTGGGAAACTTATCCGGCTCCCGTCAACACGGTTCGTGCTGACCTCGGGAACACTCTCATGCTAGACACGGCGGACTTGCGACCAGTAAGTCTGCTTCATGGCTTTGCTGTGTGGGCCTGTGCTTATGTGCCAGCAGGTCCGCGCCTTGGAGTGGGTCGAGCTAAACTATGGACCAACTGTAGGCACAGGTGGCCATCCCGTCGGGTGGACATGTATTGTGCTTCTCTCTCGCTTGACCATCACCCCGTGCAGCTCAGGCGATCCCATCATCGGGCTTACTGCCAGACCCTTGGATTATGACACTTTCACGGGCATCAATCAAGTCCTCCATTTTGTTGCTAACAATCCCTGTTAGTGCCCTCTGCCGCAATTCTGAACCGGATCAACACCTTATGCCTTTCCAGATATTGTCGTGACTTCACTCGTCGCAAGGCAGTCGGCCCTGAGAGTCCCGCATCTCCCTCTCGTAAGCCAACCGCCCCCTTACGGACTCTAACCCCATCACTAACTAGCTGGCCAGTGCACCAATGCTGACAACGGCTACAAGGAGATTCCTCTCACCGCTTTCACCCCTGGAGACATCGTATTTGTTAGGGTTTTCGCTCGCGGCACACCCATCATCCTTAACTTAACGGTATCAGCAGCCCTTTCGAGCTCGAACAATTGTCACAGCCCCAACGTGCTTAGATTACGATCTTCCTGTACTCACTTAGTAGGCAAAATAGATAATAAACCCATCACTTTCTGACGTCTCGTGTGGAATCGGGCAGTGAGCGGGCGGAGATCGCGGTCACCCCACCAAGTGGGATACATAGCACCGCTTTCCGACATCTGGTGACCCTGTTTGCATTTCGGGACGAGGCATTTCTGCCGATGATTTGGTCATTCGCGAGCCAAAACTGGCAGCTGCTCCTCTCCAACACGCGGGGAATTACAATGTTCTGAGCGGGGCAAAATGGGATTAATAATGGTTCTATCCGGGTTAAAATTGAATCACCGCGCCAATCCGCAATTTTAACCCGGATAGAACTTCGAGTTCCAGAGCTTGTCAGAATGTCAAGTTTTGGCCAACATTTTGGATGCTGTAGAATGTGACATTCTGCATGACGTTCTCACGGAGTCTGAATGGCGGCCAGAACTGTAAGTTTTCGCCAATATTTGGAAGGATCCGAAACGAAGAGTTCTATATTTGGCAAAACGTTGTACAAAATGTGACATTCTACATTCCCATTATTAATCCCATTTTGCCCCGCTCAGAACACTGTAATTCCCCGCGTGCAAGACACTCGGCTTTGGTCACTCTGCTCGTCATGATATATTCCAACTTCCGGTTCACAAAGTACTTGCAACCACGACTTATAATGATGCACATTCGAACAGTCCTCTCTCTGTCTCGGCAACATTTCTCAACCGCACTGCAGGTACACCGAGCCTTTTCCTTGTCTGACGCATAACTCCTAGGTAGATCGTTGGATCTGGCTCCATTACGACGGCCCCTCTCGCGAACGACGTCATGTCCCCATCGGGCTGCTTATGTAGCACGAGGACACCCCCTTATAAGTGCGCTGCGACGTTCCAGCTCGCATTCACCGCACATAACTCCTACCATCATGGCCGACACTTGCACCTGTGTTGATCAGACTAACTGCGCGTCAGTGTTCAAACCTGTCTCGACGCATGCTACGTGCGACTGATAAACGTGAACAGATCTTGCGGACCGAAAGGCACTGGTTGTACTTGTGCCGAAGGGAAGTGCGACTGCAAGGACTGCCCGAACAACCCGACTCGTGCTCAGAAGCGCACGGTGAGTGTTAGCGCTGCGTGTGCAGCTTAATGGTAATGTGATTGTGTTGTAGTGTGGCTGCGATCATTCGCAGTCCGCCGAGTGCGCCTGCACCAGGGCTGGAGGCAAATGCACTTGCGAGCAGTGAAGGTTGCAGTTCAGTGTCGAAAGCGATGAAACGGGGCGAAGGGGCTATACACAACGTTGTAGGAGTACATTAGGTGAATGATATTTATCGAGAACGACCTCGTTTCAACCGTCCAGTCCCGGACGTGCCAGATTGTTTTGACGTCCCCTACTTGCATGGAGATCACTCGAGGGTGAAGGCCATGTCCCAGCGAGGCATTTACACATTCAGTATACATGACCTACGGCAACACAAGAACAAATACATCGCTAGCCTTCCCCATCCTCAGCCTAACCACCGACGCCTCTTGGGCGTGGGCAGCCTCATCCCCCTCTGGCCGCGACTCCCGCCTTACATCGACAATCTTCACCTCCTCACCCTCCGGCTGCGTCTGCTCGCCTTGCTGCTGCGCGATTTGCACCGCGCTTCTCCTGTCGAGGACTTTGATGTTCGGAACCCTCACAAGCCCACATTCGACCGGGATTAGGTTCCACGTCACGCTCTCCTCCGCGCCCGGCAAGAGTATAGGCATGCGCCCGTGCCTAAGGCCGGCAACGACAAAGGCTTCGGACGCCTCCGGCTCCAGTTGCACGGTGACGTTCGCGGAGCGCGTCGGATGGCGGTTGCGGATCGTCAGGCGCAAGGGGATGGCCGTGTGCAGGCGCGCGGTCGTCGGGGCGTCTAGAAGAGCGACAAGGCCGTCCGACGGCGGACGGAGGGGAGGGAGGGAGAAGGACGTCGATGCTTGTGCGCCTTGACCACCATCGGGCAGGACTCTGCGAACCATGATGAGTGAGGATTGAGTGTCCACGGTCCACGGGAATGCGTGTCGACGTACCTTCGCCATTGGACCGTGTATTCGCCCGGACCGGGGATTGGCTGCTCTGGGTCTTCCTCATCAGGTACGACGCTTATCCTACAGCGCTCGCATAACTCGTCGCCGGAAAGCCACTCTAGAAGGCGTACACGTCAATACTACGGCATAGTCAGGAAACCAGGCGGGCATACCTCCGCTGAAGTCATCCCCGTCAACGGAACAGTCCACGACAGAAGCGAAGTCGTTGTCCTACATGTCAAAGCACATTCAGCGTCGCATACTCACATAAATAGACGCTTGCACTCACCTTTCGTTGCAACGCCATACTATCAATAATGATCCCAGATGGCGCAGCAATAGTCAAAGTGCTCGTCACCAACGCCTCGACCGCAATCGCCTCGTCTCCCTTTCCGCCCCCAAACGTCTCCAAGTCAGCCAGCCCAGGCAGGGGCCTTGTCGGCCGCCTGTACGTCGCCGCGTGCGCAACTGTGAACGCCTGAATCGCCGTGATCGCAATCGTGCGGAGCGTCTCGGTCCTGTCGACGAGCGGCGCTGTCGAGGATGTGAGCGACGTTGGTGAAGCTGGTGTAGCTGCTGGTGCAGCAGCAGACGGTTGCGCTTGGGCCTCGGATTGGACGGAAATATCGATGACGCGCTCGCCGTCGCCGCCGTGGTTTGTGAGGTAGAGCTTCTTGAGGATGCTCACTCCTGGTGCGAGGGTGCCGCACGCGACGCCCTTGATGAGGCTTGTCGAGCGCTGGTCGTCCATCGCTATGTAGTTGACTAGAAAATGTACAAATCTTAGGTTATATTAGATAGTCAAGCAGGGAAGGGGTTTCCAGACGTACCAGCTTCATCGATCTCAGTGGGCTGCAGCAGCACGTCCACGACGATAGCGAGCTCCCTGTCATCATTATTCGTCACATTGATCTCGATAGGGAACTCCTCGCCGATGTACGCAGGCCCGTTGTGCGAGAGCGACACCTGCACGCGATGACTGCTGTACCGCACGCGAACACCAGTATGGTCTCGCCTCCGCATGGGCACATATTGCGGAGGGTCGACGGAGCACAACCACTTCGGCGCGGTCAAGGATTGGTCCGGACGGGCGGCCTCCGGGAGGATGGGCACCTCGATCCACCAGCTGCGTTCCCTGATGGTCAGGACGAGCTTCGCCACCGAAAGATGCATGGGCAGGTCCGACGACACGCTCCCGGTGAGGACGATTGTCGACCCCGGGCCCCACCGCAACACGCCCTCGATCTCTCTCGGCTCTGCAGCGGCAGGGGAAACAGCGATCTCGCCTAGGTCGAACCGCTGGACTGATGGCACCTCGGCGTCGGGGTCTGCTTGAACGTGTTTCACAACCACGCCCGGGCCATCACCGTGGAAGTGGACAGCGAGAGAGGTGAACGGGATGGAGGAGAGAGAGACATCGGGAAGGGAGGAAAGCAGGATCTGGAATGGGGCGAGTACCCCAACGTCGACCTCGGGCTCCCAGAACACGACCGAAGTCTTCACTGCGCGCATACATCAGCATTATCACCATCTCAAGTGTGAGGCGAAACCACGCGTACAGAGGGGTTTGGACTCGGATAGATCAACGACGAGCGGCTCGTCCGTCGCAGACGGCACGGTGCTCTGCAAGACGGCAAGCAGGTCGTCCTGGAGCGCGTCAGGGTCGTCAGGGGACGCAGACGCGCCGTAACCGAGCATCTCCACGAGCAGCCGTACGCTCAGGTCGACATCCCCCAGCTGCTGTGCGCATTTATACCATTGCGATAGCAGCGGGTGCAGAAGGGACTCCCAGCTCTCGCGGCGGTATGTCCGCGCGATGCGCTCGAAAAAGCTGTATATGCGGATACTCAGCTCTCGACGATCAAAGGCTAAGCAAAGACAAGGGCATACCGGACGGCCATGTCGAACTTGCCTGAGTCGTAGTAGGTCTGCGCGATGCGGTACGCGATCCAGAGAGTCAGACGGCCCGGGTTATTGTTCTGTTGAGGACTCCACTTCTTGAAAAGTTCGTATGCACGCGTGTACAGCTACAGCACGAAAACGTTAGGTGCTTACAGCACAGGGGGACGGAGAGTGGGATGCAGACCTCAAGCACGATCGTCAGATGGTCGACCTTCTTTTCGTTCACGAATCCAGGCGAGGTCGCCTGCTGCCCCTCGGCGTCCTCCATAGCGGATAGGAACCGTTCCCGCCGTCGTTCCGTGCAGCGTGCGGCCATGTAGTAGTAGAATCCGGGATGCTGGAGCGCCTGGTTAGGGTTGAGACCTAGCACGCGCATTGCATCGAGCCCAATCTGCGACGCCTCGAGAGCCTGGGCGGCCATGGCTGCTGCAGATGGCGCAGGGGGTGGGTACGCAGAGGGGATCTTGAGCGTCGTGCGGGTGCCCTGTTCAAGGAGCTCGGCAAACACTCGGTGTCTGAGCCACAGGCAAGTGAGAAGGTCGCGAGAGTAGGGAACAGGTGGGGGAAAGCGACGTACTGCCGCGCCAACCAGGACCAGAACTCAAACGTCTCCTCGCCGATGCCCCACCCGCGCGAGAAGTCGGCGAATTTGCGCATGTGGCTGTTCTGGTTAGACAGCGCGAGCGCGTGCTCGTTGTTGTATAGGTACAATTTGACGATCTGTTGCACGTATATGCCGTCAACGCCAGCGCCCGGCTCTATGCAGTCGATACGGAGACGAGCCTTTACGTTGATGCAGTCCGCGAGCACCTTCGCTTCGGCCCACCGCTTCGTCCGCGGAGGCAGGATGGCAGTCGAGCCAAACATTATGAGGAGCGTCGAGTACGCGTCTTGATAGTGTCTGCACGGAGATAATTGAAGAGGTGCATAGATGAGAATGATCACTGCACGTACTTGAGCGCGACCTGGTCCTCCCCACGGAACTCCGCGAAACACGCCATCTTGTACTCGTATCGCACAGTCCATCCTTCTGGGCGGAGTGGGCGTGCAGTACCTGTGGTCGCGAGCGGGGTGATGGGAATCTGATACGAGCTTGCCTGCGAGTGGCGATTGCGTTTCCGGCGGACGCGCTTGGAGTGGTTGGTATAGTACTCGAGCGCGGGCTCGTATAGTGCATCTTGTAGACTGTGTGTGGTGTCGTTGACGTTTGGGGAGCGCGATATGTCAACCGCGAAGACTCACCTGCGCACAAATTCGCCGATCTCCGTCTGGGATACCGGGCTGAGGACGAAGAGCGCTGCGCGGGGGTCCAGACCGCTTTGCCTTCGAATGAAAGTGAGCCGCGCATCGAGCGTCGGATCGTCTGCACACGTCAGTTGTAATCCTTTCATGTACGACCTCAATGGGTAGGGATGCTCAATATCTCTGGATGGTCACAGGGTGATGTATGCTTGTGCCCATAGGGCACGAAGGTGTATCGCATGGAGCGTGCATAAGAGTAACCCATCTAGATGCATACGTACCGCAGATCGCAGGGCGGATGAACATACGCAATTTACCCAGACACGTCCCGCACCCACACCTAGGGGAATTGAACATCCCCAGCATTGAGTACTGAGGCCACTCACCTAGCATCCGCCTACTCGCCATGAGCACCGCTGTGAGCTTAATGTTGCGCTCGTTCGTGGCTTTCTTGCGCTGCGCGATCTCCGCCGCAAGCTCCGTGTCCCGTCTCCGCTCCTCGGCCTCCCGCTCCTTCTGATCCTGCTCCTGTCCCTGCGGGGGCACGGGGGACTCGTATATGCGCATGAACACGACGAATACCGAGGGTACGAGCGTTGTGTGCTTCCTGATCCATATGGGCGCAATGAGACCATCCGGGTGCAACGGAGACGACTGCGTGAGCGGGGATAGAGGAGAATGGGACGAGTTGTACTGAGGTTCGTCTGGACGCAGCATCTTGCGCGGGGGGAATGGCACGTCCTGGGGTGCCGTTTACTATGACCATTCGGCCACCAGTTGATTGCCCGCACATAAACACGGGGCGCACCTTGTCGACGAGGACGACCTGGAAAGTCTTGGCCTTCTCCGGCTGCCAGATTGCGACCTTTCGCTGCGCGAGGAGCGCGTCGCGCAGGCGCATGGTGAGGACGTAGAATGCGTCCTGACGGGGCTGGGCGGAGGCGTTGGTGGTGGTATCTGGTGCTCCGCTTACGGAGGTCGTGGGCTGTGGGCGCGCGTCGAGACCAGCGACGAACATGACGGGCGCGAGCTGCACAAGCAGCTCAGGCGGGTAGGAGTTCATGTCGAGATGAGATCGTCGTCGGCGAGGTGAGGAGGAGCTGAAAGCGCAAGGATGCTCGCAGTCGTTACAGGAAGAGGCGCTTTCTTTCTAGCTGATAATGATGCTCATAAACCATTGCCTATTGAATCCCGTTTAGCTCAGCCGGTAGAGCGCGTCACTAGTATTAGTAATACTCAATGACGAGGTCAGTCGTTCGAGTCGGCTAATGGGAACTTTTTTCCCCAGTGGTCCGTACCCATAAAAAACCAAGTTTCTTCCTGAAGCATTAGCACTTAGCAGACGAACATTGAACAGATCCACATTATTATCCAGGAATACCAAGCGATTGAATTTAAATTTGTCTGCACAACGTACCCGGCCAAAGGTGGCGGTCGCAGGAAGTTCGGGCTTACATAAGCGGCTCATCCCGAGTCAGGCTCTGGTTTTCTCTCCTCCTCAACACCTTCTCTCGCTCTCTCACTCTCGTGCATTCATCGCTCCACCCTAAAAGCCGTCTTCACTTGAAAGCACGACTAAAGGGCCACCACTACTGCATTACAGTCAGCCCGCGATCCGTCGGTCTCACGATGGAGCGGCTTCATACGTCCGTATGTCCTCCACACGGGCTCATCCTGACCGAAGACTATCACGGCAACTGTGCAGCCAGCTGAATCTAGACTATTTGGCGGTGCAATGACTGAAAGAAGCGGTAAACGCGCTGATCATGTGGGGAGCTTCAGCGTCGTCTGCCTCACGTATAAAAGATGATGGTGCACGTACCACAATGTCATAGAACGGGGACGACTCAGAGTATTTCACGCCACGACTGCCTCCCTCACACTAGTCCGTCCGCGATCCCTGTAATCAGTCGTTATGAAGGGCTTGCTCGCTCTCGTCGCCCCTCTGCTGGCCGCTGTGCCTCTCGTCGTCGCCGACGTCATCCCCGAGGGCTCGGCCGCCCACTTCTTCTCTTCGCAGAGTACGTCAGCCAAGCTCAATCTGCTGCCCCGTACGCATACTCACACGTCCATACCCACCTCTCGTAGACTCCTCCCTCGTCTTCGGCCCCCAGTCCGCCGCGGCCAAGGAGATCCTCATCGCGCAACTCCCAGGCGACGGCTCCTCGAACGACCGCACGGCGCTGTTCGCCGAGTTCGGGACCGGGGTGCCTGGCCGGATCGCGTATGGGGACTGGTGCATCACCGCGAATGGCGTCGAGCCCGAGTCCTCGAGCCAGACGCTGTACATCGACGAGTGCTCGGACGACTCGAAGCAGCTTTGGACGGTCAATGTGGACCCGCCGACGGTCTCGAACGCGGACGGGAACTGCATTACGCTTGGAAGGGCCGCAAACGGTGTTCCTGTGAGTCGTGCTTGCCTGAGAGTGAGGGTCGTATGAGGATGTTGATGCTGACACTCCGACGCTTTGCTGTGTAGATCGTCTTGGATTTCTGCAACGATGTGCTCCAGCACCTCCAGTTGTGGAATCCTATCGTAGTCTAGGCCTTTGAGTCAGCAGACACATTGGACGCCGATCGTAATATCAATCTAATGGTCTTATCCATTAAAGCAAGTCAAAAATTATGTCCGAGTGTGCATACGTACTTAGGCGCGTACGATCGGTTCCGGGAATTCATTGTGTCAAATTTGCTATGTATTAATGCTCTGTGCATTTGGGTAGCGCCCTGCATCGCCTTGCAAGTAAGTTGCGCTTTTGCTGATAGAGTTCATTGTTGTAGCATGCCTACCGCGCTTGCTGATCAACCTGGTAGGCCGATTTTGCGAGGTTCGTTCGCACTTTGGTATGAATGCGCAAATACAGTATCGCTGCTAGTGTGTTCCTGGCCTGAAGCCGCCCACTCGTGCTGGACTGGGTATCATATCCCCCAACACAGCCATGTACTACATACGTCGACCTCAAGCGGCGCCGGAGCGCCTGCTCCCGGTGAAGGGCGAGTGCGCTTCTTGTGCATGAATGATGCCTGGTGGTCCTTCGCGATTTCTGCGGGTCAGCCACGTTGTGATCAACTATTCCATCCAATATTGGTTCTGCTTCCTTGGTAACGTGGCCGACCATACCTCCAGCACCTCCCGCTGTCTAAGCCCCCGCATTACCCTCACAGTCCGCTTCCAACGCCCTACGACTCACACACGGTCTGTTCCCTTACTAGGCCTCACTGCTTACCATGGAGTCCCCCCTCCTGCCTTGGGAGATTATTGAGATGGTCATCGATCACTCAGGCGACCATCCGGGAACCCTGCGCAGTCTCTCGCGTACATGCCGTCAACTCCGTCCTCGCAGCTTGTGCGTCATGTTTTTCGAGGTCGTTCTTGATACCAGGGACCGGATCTTCACGTTGGTTGATTTCCTTCTGGCCAACCCTCGTCTGAAACCTCTAGTCCGGTCGATAGTCGTCCCACCAACCGAGTTCGGACCCTCTCTCCTTTACCTCCTTCCAAATCTCTCTAAGATCAGGTGCCTTCCATCGACACCTCAGAGCACTCAGCCCGTTCTCGCCCTATACCATATCAGTCTCGCATGTTTCGGTCGACTCGGGACCCACATTCAAACTCTACATCTTCTCAATGTTTCCTTTGCAACGTATCTGGCCTTCGCCCGCGTACTCTCGGCGCTTGCAAACATATCACACCTCCATTGCGCCGGCGTCTCCATTCAGTGGAAAGGTGATCGAGCACGTCTAGATGTAGCCAGACGACTGCTTTATGGGAAAATGCGCCTGAAGAAACTAACAGTGGGTGGCTTGCGCTCTTCAGATTACGCTAGCTGAGCGGCAGGCTCTTTGCAGATCGATTCTCGGTCTCTAACCCGGGACCAAGGCAATGCATCAGTCGGCGCGCTGCTTTTTGATCCGCACTTTGCACCGTCCACGGTGGAGAGTCTTCGGCTCATAGGAGGTACGCAGTTGCTCGTCCTCGCACATCTTTCTTTCTTGCTCACACTTTCGTTCTCGCAGCACTCGATTCATTAAGGTCTGAGCACTTTCCCACTGGCAACTGGTCTCGACTACGTTCACTGGTGCTGCAGTTGCCCAGTTTTGAATAGGGGGACATTGCGGACGCCACGATGCTTCTCAGGGACCTCTATCGCCCGACACTCGTGGAGCTCGAAGTCAGGGTGGAACTGGATTCGGTGGCTGACCTCCAAGTCGTGGGAGAGTTGCTATCTTACAGTGGACATCAGCCGCAGGTTTATCAAGAGTTGGAATACGCCCTCCTTCGCGTCTCCCGGCCCAGACTTGTGTGCATCGTCAAGGCACCGATGCGCGCAGGGACCGCTTCGGTCTGGGTGCAAGAGTTCGGAAAGTACTTTCCCGCGCTGATACAACGCGATGTACTTGCCCTGAAATCCGACCAGCCACGTAAGTCTTAGAGCTTGTCCTACTGGCAGAAATGCCCTAATCACGTACTACTATCTAGTCCTCCCCCCTGGTCATGGGGCTAGGCTTTTGGCGCTAGTCGTTTCCCCAGACAGCAAGTGGGCGGCGAGTGGTTCAGACGACTCTATCGTAACGCTCTGGGATGCTACCAAGAGAGAGATAACTCCGAGTCAGCGATGGGTCGCCCACGGCTATAAGTCTGTCCTATCACTCGCATTCTCTCCAGACGGCCGTCGTCTTGTGTCCGTCGGTCGCGATGGAAAGGTAGCGATATGGGATCTAACTCAAAGTGTACGCAAAATCTCCATACTCAAGGGACATACTGGGACTGTTGTGAGCTGCGCATGGTCCCCCGACGGCAACATGATTGCGACAGGAGCCTGGGATGACACCGCACGCTCTGGGATCCAGATACCTTCCAGCAGCTTCGGACGCTCCAGATGCCAGGGCCCTGGCAGATACAGTCTGTGGCATTTTCGCCCGATGGATGCTGGCTCTCCTCCAAAACCTCCCGAGGCTACTGGATCTGGGGCGTCGTGTCGGGCACGCTGCACAAGTGTGTTCGGCCCACCTCCGACGCTGGTCTCCGAAGTATGGACATCCCTGTTGCGTTCCACCCTGGAAGCATGCGCCTCGCTGTCGCGTTCGGCGCCGCTGCGGTCGAGTTATGGGATGTCAGCTCGGAGGCTGGAGGACGACTGTTTGTTCTGGAGCAGGGAGGGTGGGTGAACGACATTTCATTCTCACCGGACGGGAAACTGTTGTTGGCGGTGTTGGAAAACAGGATGACCGTGAAGGTCTGGGACGCATACACGGGCATTGAGCTATTCCAGCTCCAGGGACACTCGCGGGGGATTTCGGAAGCATGCTTCTCTCCTTGCGGAAGATACATCTCATCGGCTTCTTGGGATTCGACGGTGCGGTTATGGAGGACGAGCGATGGGTCGTGTGCGGCACTGTTTTCCGAGCATGACCGGCCCGTGGAGCGGGTGGCTTTTGTTCCGGATGGAGAGACACTACTGTCCGGAACGATAGATGGGGCCGTTGTTCTCCGCGTGTGTACGATGACACACATTACTCTGATAGGGTATGAAGTGTAGTGATTCAAGCCAATTTTTTTGATAATCCGTACTGCGCCGTACATATATCATAGTGCTAGCTGAGCTGCTACGATGTCTCGAGCCACTGGCAAGCGTGTGGCATTCCCAGGCGCCGGCCTTCCGCTGCCGCGCGTTGGAATCTGCGCGGTGGCAAGGTTGACTAATTTGATTGCTATTCACTTGCTTGTCCCAAGCTTGACTGGTGTCTGCCTGACATTATGCATCCTCATTTTCTTAAAACGTGGCAGCGCAGAATGTTGGATTTTGCGTTTGTAGGCAAGCGAGCGCCCGCTCGCCGGCAGTTCCCGACGTAGGATATGAGCCGCCGTTGTAC
>BACB01003455.1:0-69253 GCA_000338015.2 Ganoderma multipileum BCRC 37180
TTTTCGTAGAGTCATTCGTTTGCCTCTGTACTACGACGACCCCATACAGGACAACCGGAATTCTACTCTCTGTGCTTTACTCGGATGATTTCTCGATTTCTCCAACACAGAATTATCTGTTCAACGTGAGATCGAGGCCGCGACGGACCGACCATTCAACTTTCAGAAGGAAGCGAGGGAGGTCAATCACCTGCCAGTGAGCCCCACCCACCGAACTCGCGAGCTGATCGACACGCTCGTCTCCTGGTTCAGTGCGCTCTATGCTCTGCCACACCTGCCAGAGTCTTCCTCTCCTCCCGCTCCATTCCCTTCCGGCGCCCCACGGGGCGGTAGGCGTATCAATCTTGGCAAGCGCCATCACCGTGACGCTTCTCAAATTGTGGTCAACACTCGACCGAATCAGCTAATATATTTCGAGAAAGTCCCGGAGCTGAGGCTCCTGGCAGCTAAGCTGGATGACCAGTCGAACGTCCTAGCGCTCATCCAGAAAATCGCCGTTCAGCCGTTCCATGCCGGACAAGGGCGCGGACAAGAGCCCCCTACAAGGGCTACTCGCCATTCCCTTCTGAGATCTGGTAGCTCTCCGAGGTCTCATGCTTCACCGACGTAGATGCGAAGGCAGACGACCCGCTCGTCAACACGTTGCCCGCCGTCGGTCTTGATGCGCCCTCCAATTGACGGGAGAAGGGACGGACTTGGACATCGCGCGGCTGTGCGGTCATCTCTTAGGCGCATAAAGACGAACTAGAGTTCGACGACGGTCTTCGCATGCCTTCCGAGTCCACTTTCCCAAATCGACGGAAGCGTGGCCGCGAGACGACGCGCCAGCGCGAGATACCAGTACTAAACGGGGTCGGTACTGAGCACCACCTCACCTATGCTCATCTATCCCCTCTTCTACCCGCCTGCCCGCTTCGGTTGGACCTGGACTCTCTTTGTATCCTTTTCTTAGCTACACGGTGTTGTGATGCTCGAACGTTTCATACGCTAGGAATTTTTACATTCAAGTCGTCGTTCATACCGTCTAACCACGTTCTGCTGCTCTTCGAGCGCTCAACCATTGTAGCAACGGTCGTCACAATTGTCTCTCACTGATGTATCATATCCCAAGCGTCGCTTTGTTTCCCGCATCTCACATGTAGTAGTGAGATCAGATTGAGGACAACGCATTGGCATTCAATAATCCGCTTTGCCGCCTGTTCTCAATCCTCAGAGCGAGCACGACTCTTCTTTTCCAGCAAGCGCGCAACGTCAACGCTGACTAGTGGCTCTTCGCCTCTCCCTTCACCCTCACCCCAACCACCGCATAGACTATAGGAGCTTCCATACCTCCACTGATATATCCTACATCCATGATGAGGGCAACGTGGAGACAGTGCCCGCTTGTCCTCGTCAGCGGGATCGTGTCCGGATTAGGAAGACAGATTCAACCCGCTCGTGAATTCCTCGCTTGATTTCGCAATTAAACCATATGTATGAGCATCCTTTGAAACAAGACCACAACTGTCTTGAACATTAACTTAACCGATCCAGCTGGTGTCTGCTGTGGATTTCTAGCCCGAGAACCTCTGACGGTGCTGCGGTAATATTTTTGACTGACTGACCTGCCCCCGATTCCCCCATACCGACCATGCCCCAGTCGACGAGTCCGAAGACAATGGGAACTAACGCTCGGCTGAGAGACCACAAAGCACGTCGCGTATCAAAAGGCTCCCCCCAGGGTCTCCGGAAGTAACCCCGTCCACAAAGCGGGGGTGGCTAGTCGCCATGGCTTTGGCCAAAAACACCTGCGTCGTGTGTCGGCCGCGGGCGGCCATACAAAGTCCTTTGTCTGCCCCAAGTCACGTCAAAGCGTATGATAAGTGCCGGCTACCGCTATAAAAGAGGGCGCTTTGGGTTGCGAACCACACTCACTCACCTCTCACATCCTCTCTCGTCTCTCTCGTCGGACCACCTCTATCTCCCTACTCCCTCGCCGATTCATACAACTCCACTCCCCTTTTCGAACATGAACACCGTCGACAAGAACGCCATCCAAGCTATGAAGCGGCCTGGGCTCCAACGGCTCGCAAAGGTGAGAGCTGGCGGGTGGTTAGGCCCTAGCGATGGTCCAAGCTCACGAACCGCCAACCTGCGCATTATATCCTGTAGGAAAACGGGGTCAGAGCGGTTGGACCAGACGAACAGATACGGAAGGCCCTCCTTGAGTGGTTGGCCGAGAGCGCATCGACTAGGTGCGTTATTGTCGACGACTTGTGGCGTTTGAGCTCGGACCCCTGACGGTTGAACCCGGGCCGGCCTACAGCAATGTGCCAGGGAGCGAGGCTGCAGGTGTACTTCAGAATGTTCATAACCGAGCAGATGAAGGGCGGGAACCGCTCAAGCCTGCAGGTACGTCCATAAGGACTACGTGGTTGCATGCAGTCTGCAAAGGTACTTCCTACGATATAGCAGGCACCGCCACCCGACGTTCGACAAGAATCAGGGCGACAAAACTAACGTCGACTGCGCCTCTGAAGACGGCCGGTAAGGAAGAAAAGGCAAATACACAGGAGGATGCGGGTAACAAGCCGTCGAGGACAGTGTTTGCGCCGAACTCTCAGCCTTCCGAGAGCGTAGGCTCAGCAGCGCTCATCGTCCACTTCGACGCGGCACTGACGCTGCTCCGGCTGCGTGCCAAGGCCGTACCACGCTCCGAGTAAGTTACCGTATAACCATCATATTTTCAAGAATTTTGCTCACCATCTATTGAAGGCCGCCTGCCGCCAACCTCGGTCGGAAACGCAAGCGCGTTCAGGCTTCGGAGGTAGATGAAGCGGAGCTGCCCAGTACCGGTGCGACGCTGAGACCACGTCCAAAGCGTCGCAGGACTCGAGTTTAGCGGCCTGAAGGACATGAGTTGCATGCTTTCGTGGTCCTAGTCACTAGAGGTGTCGTTCTGATCACCATGATATCTGCAGACGTACTTGACCTCGTCCTGAGCCACTTGGCGCGTTATCCATCAGTTTCGGGTCGCCCTCTAACTTGTTGTCCGAGTCGTCCCTTGCACCCCCTATACTTGTTGTCTTGCTGTAGCTGATCGTGTTGTTGTTGTGCTGTGGTAATGTCGTGTCCTTGTAGCTCTCCTGTGCTGTAGATACCCCTCGTAATATACTCATACCCCGTTCAACAACCCAATGTCACTGGCAGACGATGCCGAAACCCATTTGATGGCAGTGTTCAAACATCGAGTCATTTATTTTCAGTATACAAGATAACTGCTTTTGTGTAATTGTACGAACGTACATGAAGGCCCTATTCGTCCATCCGTTGCTGAGTCCGTCGTCCAGCCCTATCGCCCCAACACACATAATGAAGTCAGCATAATGCCCCACAACTCAAAAACCACCGCAAACAGACGTACAGGAGTATTATTAACAGCGTTATCGAGCGTGAAGCAGTCGCCGTCCCCGTTCGAGATCGTCACTAGGCCCAGGCTCGCGTTCAAGTTGACGATCCACAGTCGTGCCGCATCGCCATCCGCGTACTCCGCGATATAAGGCACTTGCGTCGCAGTGCCAGGCACGACGCCGTTTGCGCTGATGCACCAGTTCCCTTACGTGATCTAGCCCGCGTCGTGTAGAGCGCGATGAGGTCTCTCGAGGAGCCGTCGCCCGGCCGTGTCACCCGGACTTGGATGAGGGTGAGAGCCGAGTCTAGGAAGGGTTGATTAGCATGCTGGCTGGGCGTGGGGTTGAAGGGAGTGTGGACTCACTCTGAGTTGAGATGAAATGCGCCGCAGCGCTCTTTGGGACAACGTCCGCCCTGGTGGCGAGTGCATCGGCAACGAGAGCGAAGGAAGTAGGCTTTCATCATTGCAGGGCAAGTTGGGGGTCAACCTCTGGGGAAAGCGCGAGTCGCTGTTGGTATGCCCTATCGTCGCCCGCTTCAGATTCATACTCGTGACAGCCGGCGCAGAACGCATACGCACCTAACCACGGTAGAAGCGTGGCTCGGCCCTGTGTTCGGCGTTCATGACGGAGAGTACTGTATTGACCATACGGTAGACGATGCCCGCCGGGCGTTGGGGTTGGAATTCGGAAGTGTTGGCCATGGGTCCAGCCTGCAGTTATTCCGGCTGTGCTGTTGCGTCTGGTGGGTCCTGGATCCTGCGATCAAAAGCGGTGAAGATTTGCCTTCGCGGAACAAGTCGCAAAATCAAGAACGCTCGTTGCCAAATTCGCGTAGCCTCGGGCCACGACTCCCATCGGAACGGAGCGGACAGCGTACTCCGAACGACCGGAGTAAGCGACAGTCCTTTCATCTTCAAGGTGCTGTGCTCAAATCTATTGATCATGCAAGTGAGTACAACTCCGGGACCAACATTAGTACAGTGGTTCGCATACAATCGTAAGCGAGACGAAATCCATACCGTAGACTACACAGATGATGCGCAAACGCATGAGCGAGGCTAGATACAAATACATACGAGATCGAACGTCCAACACAAAGCGGAGGGGGACCAGAGCGAGTACCGTACAACTACGCGTGATCGTCAAGACCGTCGCGAAGTATCATCGGCGTCCGTGGGTGGACATCGTGGCGAAAGCAAGCTCGTAGCGTCCTCCTGGCCATGGGTCAACGACCCGCCGCTCCACCGTACATTCGTCACTCCGAGTGCAAAATGCGGGATAGTCCCCGGTATGTAAGGCGTCTGCGTGGGCAGCGCAATCGCGAGCGCGATTTCTACGCGCGGCGCACCTCGTTCCGCCGTACTCGAGGACCGTGGAGTACCGTCGACTAGTCTTTGAGAGGACGCACCCGCATTATTCGTTGCCCGACGCAACCATGGGACTCGCAGGTTCGCGAGTTGAGCGCGGGTGTCGCGGAGGCCAACGCGGAAGGGATACAAAATGCTTGAGTCGAACGGAGGCGAGAACGAGGAAGCCGTGGGGCTGCGGCTTCTAGCAGATGCATCCGCGCTTGACAGACCTGACGCAGGCGGTGAGTGTCGGTCTGCATCTAGGCGTCGCGCAGCGATAGGCTAAGCATGCGGCGAGTCGAAGCCCCAAACAGGCTTGAGTAAAAGCGCGGAGTCATAGCCGATGTAGAGATACGTACTGTCGCCTCCTCCCACTTGTCTGTCCACACCTTGGACGCCGTGGCTATCCGCACGTCCCATAGCTCGGGCTTTTTGCCGAAATCCTTGAGTCGGCGCGACGGGGAGTGGATATCCATGAGTACCGCCGCGGGCAGCCCCAGCACGGACGCTTCCAAGCCCCACGACCGCTCTCCGGAAGTCTGCCACGCCCGCATGCGCCGCCGGTTAATGTTGACATAGCGGCGCATGGAGAACATGACGAGGAGCCCGCCGACGAAGAGGCCGATCGCGAGGAAAGCGAGGATGAGGGTCGAGCCGCCCGAGCTGAGGAAGGTGCCGCTGTTTCCATCGGACGAGCTCGAGGTGGTGGTGGAGGACGAAGCTGCCGAGGTGGTGCTCGACATGGTAATAATGGCTGCGATACTAGTCGTACGTTAGCCGACCTTTGCCGACTGAGTTGAGTTGTTGCCAGTGGGAGAGCTGGAGGGTGGAACTTGGATGAGTCGATATTAGTGGGAGGGCCCGGGGAGGGTGCCGTGAAGGCAAAGAGAGCGGTCGAGGAGGCCCAAGATTGTCATGAACTCAGACAGCGGGGACGTCGTGGGCTATGGCAAGGATGTCGCTCAGCGTGCGGGTGAGACCGCTGTGGTCACCGTTCTCCACTCGGACGCTTGATTGCTCTCTAGGCGCCCGAGGTCTTCACCGCAGGCGGCTCCGTCTGGTCTTTTCCCCACCGCGACTCTAGCGACGACTTCCACGTTCCATCTCCTTCCTCTCGACCGTTCTCACCCCGCTCTTCTCCGAAGTCCATGGCGGCGCGCACACGTCCCGGCGGAAGGCAAAATGACGAGATGAGGGGCATCACAATCACCTACGAAGGGTTGGACAGGGTAGACGGCTCCGCGCGGTTTGGCTTCGGTGAGTTTATGCAGCATATATGCGCTGAAATTGCACGCTAAACATGTCCGTCCACCTTTTCTCAGGGCACACGAAGTCCCTCGCGTCCGTCTCTGGGCCTATCGAAGTCCGTCCCGCGCACGAGCACCCGTCCCAAGCGACGCTCGACGTGCAAGTGCGCCCCTTGCCAGGCATCCCAGGGACGGACGCAAAAGCCCTCGCGACTACTCTTAAATCCATCTTCGCCCCGTCACTATTCCTCTCGCATCACCCACGCACACTCGTCCAGATCGTTGGGCAGGCGCTTTGCGGCTCCGAGAGCGGGAGCGGGACAGGCAGCGCGGGGCGCGGCTGGAACGCCAGCCTCGTCGCGAGCCTCGTCAACGCGACAGCCGCCGCGCTCGTCAACGCCGCGTCCGTGCCGATACGGGGCGTCGTGTGCGCGGTCGCGGTCGGGCGGCTCAGGTGGGACGCAGGGGGCGGGCTTATCCTGGACCCCGAGGAGGCGGAGCTGGGGAAGTTGGCTGGGAGTGGGTGCTTTGCGTTCTTGTTCTCGTCTTCGCTCCCTGTTGTGCCTGGATCGGCTTCTTCTGGGACACCGCCGTGCTCGCTGCTCTGGACGAACTACACAACTGCTGCGCGGTTCGATGTCTCGGAGCTGGGGAAGGCGCGCGAGCTTGCGGAGAAGGGCGCGCGGGAGGTCTGGGTGGCATTGAAGGAGAGCATCGGGTCGGATTCGCTGACGGCGGGGACTACGTTGAAGGCGGAGGTAAAAAGCGAACCGTTGTCACAACTCGCTGCCATGGATGTAGATGATGCGAAAGTGGAGATATAGTCGTATGGTAAGTCATTGCGCAGATCCCCCTATATATGCGGCTCACGGCATCTTGTAGCGATGCAAACGAAGTACCTATCTACTCTCCATGCTCAGTGTAGTTTGGAGCATACATGAGGTGAGTTTTTGATGTGCACTTCCTCAGTTTCGACCTACATCTCATTTACTTGAGACATCCCAGCTGGCATGCCTTGCGCACCACGGTCCATTGCCAACTGCTGACTGCGGGATCTGCCTAATAACCTGTGTCGGACCACTGGAAGCACATCATTGCCCAGCCGATGACTTGAAGCTGTAGCGAGCGGACAGCAGCCGCAACTACCAGCCAACCGCTGTACATCAGCTGTAGCACTCCTGTGTAGTCCAGTGAGTGCGGAAAATTTCAGTAGCGCCGGTTGATTCCTTCCCTGGCAGTTGCGCTGCGTCATCCGACTAGATCACTGGGGTTGTCACCGCATCTGACAAGTTCGACTACCTATACGCGACGCGACGGGGGACTCGCGTCGTTCCCTGCCCCTGCTTGCATCCCGAAAGCGCACGCCGTGGACATGACTCCCAATCTTCTGCACCAGTCTCCTAAAGGATTTCCGACGAGTCTCTTGATGATAAATGACTATGGTGGAACATGTCGGCAGTCGACGAAGAAACTGGCGTCGATTGTTCCCCTACGGTCGGCGAGCCTCGTTATCACGACAGCACGGTCCAAGGTCTGCAAGTGGCGCTCGGACTTCGCGAATGGCCTCAAATTCGTGTGGGCGTTGGTGTATGGCATCACCGGTACGTTGTAGCATGTGCTATGTGCATCATTTCACGATTCATAACCGCCATCCAGAGTGCAGAAAATGGCCTGCAACCCGGACTCTATCGCGACACCAGGGTTGGAAACGTCTGCCTGCACAAGGACGCAAAGATGTTTGGGAAGTTCGCCATAGCTGCGATTCCATGTCGCTGTAGCGGACGACAATTCGGTCGACTGGTTTGCTTTCCGAAGCCTCTGCGGGTCTACTCACATCGAGTCCGGAGTTAAGGCCCTCTGATAGTTCATGTTCGTGGACATGTTCCTCAGCAAGATCACGCCATCATCCACGATCTCAAACGTTCTATCGGGTTTTCATGTACTCTACTATCCAGTTCCTGCCCCACAACGTTCCGGCTCGTGCCGTCCGACGGTGCCTCCACAGCTACTTCGACGACTGCATAGTAGACGGATCCTCCAGTGGCTACACACGGGGACGGGTCGAGTACTTACTACATGATTACCACCTACGTCACGTTGATTGCTGTGCGTATCGGCGGACGCACTCTTAAACACAACCCTTCGTAACAAGACAAGTGGACACCATCCCTGCCTTGCCAGCCATGATTACGAGCGAAGCGAGTGTATTGTCTAGGGAGGCGTCGGGAAGCATTCGGCGGAACAAACAGGCGCAAATTCTACGGCAGGCGTCTAACATGCCATATACGGACAACTCACCACGAAAACGCCTATATCTCGCATAAGAGGTGTCGGATGGCCTTGAGAGACCGTACTTCAATACGTATGATGTATATGAACATCTGTGGCAAGTTTCATCTATAATCATTGAGAAATACGTGTGCTGTGGTGGGTGGTTTTGTTCAGTCCCCGTCCAACCAGATGGGCGCCTAATCTTTCGTTTAGAAGTCGGCTCGCGGTCGTCACGTTTTGATCGGTTTTTGAGGTGCTTTTCCCCAAAATTCCCTCCGTTTTCTGACAGTACTACACATCCCAAATATCTCGCCATCAAGGGAATTGCCACCCGCCAAGTGCCACCACTAGTACTGCGGAGCGAGCTTTCTGTCTCCGACCGATCCCTAGTAGGTTAGTGGACGACCCAACGGCGCTTATGTACGGGCCCCGTCGCATCGTGCTGGGAGGATTGCGCTCGCTCTGGACGCGCGGAAGCCTTCGTCCCAGACACGCACGCCAATGGAGAAGGGCGACAAAGATTAGATTATTGCCCGTGAGCATCAAGAATCGCATAGCACAACGATACCTTTGAATGCCAATCAATATGGTCCGATGGTATGGTGTACGTATACATATGAGATGCGAGGAGCAGCACGGTGGTCCTGGTCATGGTATGCTAATGGAACGAGAGCGGACTGCGACGGAGTGCGACTAGTATCGATGAGACGCGGCGCGAAGAGCAGCAGAAAATGATTAAGAGACATAAGCGGGAGACCGACGTTCAAGATACTCGAGCATTGCGACAGCATGTAATGAAAGAAGAATAGGCCCGGAGAAGGTTCTCGTCTATCGAACCGGGAAGGCAAGTGGACGAGATGTCAGAGACCCGAGGGTAGGCTAGGTGGCGCTCAGTACCGACTCCGTTTGCTCCGTTTGCCAAAGGTGCCGAGCCCTCGGAATGTGGAAGTAGCCTCTCGGGGCGCTTGTCCTTGCCCTTGTCCATCGGGAGCGGCTGAACGGCGATCTTCTATAGGAGCGCTAGGACGTTCGACTGGTTATCCAACATCGCTGCCAGGAGCTTCAGTTTTTTCACTTCCTCGGGGGACGGTTTCTTGGGCGCATTGCCAACTTCAGTCTGAAAACCGTCGAGCAAGTCCATGCCGAGTGCGACGGCTTTCCCGCCCCGGCGGGCTTGAGACGGACCGCCGCCGGAGGATGTAGCCGGACCAGAGGAAGACTTTGACAGTGTGTCGACCTCGTAGAGCGCACGGAACCAGGAGAGGAGTGTGTCGATGAGCTCGTTCAGTGTGTGGCTGTAGTCTGGGGGTGGAGCCATAGCGCCAGTGGCGGGATCAGCATTCTGGGGCGCAGTGGCATCATCGTCCTCGGATTCGTCGTCGACCCACATGAACCGCAGGCTGTCATGAATGCCGAATCCGTTGAGGGGATCCTGTCGACTTCCATCGATCGGCGTTTCAGCTCAGGAGACGTGAGTTCACCTTTCTGACTGAAGCCCGAGGATGCATCGAAGTAGTTGTTGAGGAACAAACCCACGGACTCGTCCGGGAGGTTATGTTTGAGGAAGCGAACAGCGTAATAGATGAGCGCGTGGAAGAAGCACTCGAGCTCACCCGGGAGTCCACTGTATGTGTCTTCGGCTGCGCCCCGGTGGTTGGCAGGCACGGTTGGTATGTGACATCACCTATACGCTGTGGCAACTTCTATGCGCATCGTTTCACGCTCATAACCTCCATCCATGACGCACAAAATGGCCGATGCTGCAGGCTCTACTTATGGCGGCATTGTTGCGGAAAACATCTGCAGCTGCCTATCTGAGTACAAGAACAAGGAGATGTCGGGACAGTTCGTCGCACCATGCAGCGGACGATAATTCGATCAAGTGGTTCTGTTTTCCCGAGCCTCTCGGAGACGTTTTGGGACAGGTCTAACACTTATTAACTTACATGATTGCCCGCTAGTCGTCACGCCCACCGTAGAGAGCGCACTTACTCAACACAACCTCACGAGGACAAATTGACGTTACCCTCATGCTATCCTAGGAGCCTGGAGGCACGTTAGATCAGTGGCCATGTGGATGTCTTCGTCGTTGATATGCGAAATGAGGGGTCGAAGATGACCAGGCGTTAGTAAGGAACTTGCAAGTCGCGAACATCTAGAATTACACCCCAAAGCGGTGTCGTTGAATGTAGATCCGTCGTAATCAATATGATCCGATAGCATTGTGTGCGTATATATGAGAGATGCGATGGGCGGGGTTACGATATATGCACATGAACGAGAGCCAGCTATGACGAAGTGATGTAGAGAGCGCTGAGAGCGACAGAGAGTGGTTATGTGGCGGAGCGGAAATCGGAGGCTAATGTCCAAGTCACTCGAGCATTACGACAGCATATGATCAGAAAGAAGGACTATAGAGAGACTCCTCGCCCTGCTGAAGCGGACAGGTGATGAGATGGGCGATAGCCCGGTTCCGAGGATGGGTTGGTTGCTGCTTAGTACCGGCTCCGTTTGCCAAACGTTCCAGGCGCGGAGCCGTCCTCGCGACCGGCATCGTCCTCACGACCGCGCTTCGGTCGGCTGGGACAGGGGGAAGGCGAGCGGGAAGTGTCGAAGTACTCGAGCTCATCCGCCCGCGCCTCGGGAGCGCCAGCAGCGGTGCGACGCCTGTCCCGTTCCCCGGCCGAGCCTGCGATAAGTTCGGCAAAAGCCTTCGGGGAGGGTCCGCCGGGCACAGCGACGTTTCCGGGTTCGAGTGGGTCGTCAGACTCCGCCTCAGAGTCGGTGAAGCCAGACAGCTCGGAAAATTCAGGGGTCTCGGGGGAGCAGGGCTGGTAACCTTTCTCGGGCCGTTTGTCGCGGCCTTTGTCGCGCGGGAATGTCTTCTTGCAGGCATCCCGGAAAAGCTTCAGAACTGCCGAGTGATTGCCCAGTTTCCTTGCGAGTCGTTTCCAGTCGTCCGTGGAAGGTTGGTCCGAGGGACCTGATGGCGGTTCGTCATCTGAGTCTTCCTCTTCCTCGTCATCCGAGTCGAGGAGCGGCACTCTGCCACCGACGCAGGCTTGAGAAGGATCGGGAACAACTACCGCGTCGAGATGGTAGAGAGCGTAAATTCCCCGGAACCAAGAGAGGAGTGTGTTGATCAGATCGTTCAGGGGATGGTTGTAGTTCGCGGACGGACCGCCAGCGGGGGCTGTCGCAGGCTGGGGTAGCGCGTTGACCCACTTGAACTGAAGAGAGCCCGAAATGCCGCAAAACTCCAGCGATATGGTTCCTGTCTTCATCGCTTGGCGCTTCAATGCTGGAGCCGTGAGCTCGCCCGTCTGCGTCAAGCCAGAGGCTGCATCGAAGTAGCTGTTTAGGAACAACCCAACGGACGTGTCTGGCAAATTGTGCTGGAGGAATCGCACGGAGTAATAGATGAGGACGTGGAAGAAGCTCTCGATCTCATCTGCGACGGTGATCGTCTTGTCGGGCTTGTCGAGGACACGTGCCGCCGAGAATTGCAAGGTGCCCTTCGGAAATCACGTCAGCACTGCGGCGTAGAAACGGTACTAGTACGAGAAGTCTTACCGTACGGCCAACCTGGCGAGGGTTAGCGGAGACATTGCAGTCCTTGGACAGCTCCCAGTCGGTGAGCAGGCCGCGCCAACCTTTCTTGCCCTTGTACTTGTACAAAAGGATGTTGCCACCACTGATATCCCGATGAATGATACCGACGTCCATCGCGTCGCGGTGCGCTGCCAACGAAATGAGACTGAGACGGGAATGATACGTCGGAGGAACAGACACTCACCTCGAAGGCAGTCGTACAACGCAAGTACAAGATCACCGCTGTCCTCGAACTCGGACAGCGGCTTACCAATCTCTCTGACGACGAGGCGGTAGTGTCGGTGCGTCTTCATACGACATCTGAATTTACTGTTAACCTCCTTCCAGGCCTGGGGGGCTTGCGTAGTTTGGCCCTCGATGTCGCCGTGCGCCACAAGAGTCGGGATGTGCTTTACCTTCTTCTGATTCAGCGTCTTCAGAGTAGCTCCTTCCTTCTGGATGTCCATACTTTCATCGGCGGCATCATCCACGAGTACGCGCCAGCAGTCCTTGAGGTGGACGAACTTCGTGTCGAGCTCGAAGATCGGCTCGTCATCTCCGTCGCGTATGAAGACTTCGACCGCGATGTAGCAACGGGTGCCCCGGCCCCGGACACCGGGGGCCTGGAAGGACGGTTTGCCGGTGAGGAACCAACGGTCCTTACCCGTCGCTTCATCGGGGATACGGAGCTTCCACCACGGCCATTTCGCGTCGAGGGCATCCTTCCAGAGACCAACCACATGCTTCTCCTCCCGATCCACCTCTCCATCGTCCTCCTCCGCCTGCTCCCCCTCCCAGGCCTTCTCCACTGCCGACAGGTGGTCTGTCATCATCTTGGCGAGCCCATCCGTAGCATGTGGGTTGATGTACTCGGCAGTTGTGTCGTAACCGCGACCCTCGGGGGATAGTTGAGTGTAGCGCCAAAGGAACTCGACGAGGTAGTCCGTGTTGGTCACGTTGAAGCGCTTGGTGACGAACAAGCCGGAGCGGTCGACGCGGAGTAGACGGCAGTGGACGCCGACGAAGATGAGCATGAAGACGAACGTGCGATGCTGGTGGTGGTAGGTGAGCTCGACGTAGGATAGCGCCTGCCCAGACGCGTCTTTGCGCTTATCGCTGAATGGCCGTCCAGTGTCGACGCTGTCCTCGAACGGGTCGTCCTCGAGCTTGCATTCAGCAGGGAGGTCAATCCCGGACCAACAGACGTGCCGAAAGTCCTTCTTTGCCGTTGGATCCATCCCCTTCGTCTGATCTTTCTTCGGCATACGCTCGCGAGGGTACATGCCGCAGTCGACGGCGAGCTTGGAATCGGTGGCGTTGTCGGCCTTGTACGGGGTCGCGACGAAGGCATATCCGGAGCCACGGATAATCTTGTTCAGACGCTTGGGCTGGGAGATACGTGAGCACATGGGGCATCCGTCAAGAACTGGGAGTGGCTTACGTAGTCCTCGTACATCTTCTTCTCCGTGGTTGGCTTCGCCATGTTCGTGAACGGATTGGAGGGCTTACGACGGGCCTTCTTCTCGGGTGCGGGGGTCGGTTCTGGAACGAACAGCTCGAGGAACTTGTTGGGTTCGACGACCAAGGAGACGTTCATCATGTCGTGGCGCAGTTCGCGGTGGTTTTCTTTGCGAGTGAGCTTGGCGTTGGAGAGCGGAGCCTTGTGGACGAGAAGGGCCTTTAAAGGAGAGTCAGAACCAGGTGCGTTCGAGAGAGTGCGACTCATGTCGGCAATGAAAGGCAGAGAAACAGTGGAGAGGGTAGCAGTTGGTGGAGTGAGGATGGGGTGGTTGGGAGACGATGAGAGACGAACACGTACCAATAAATGCTTTTGTATGGGCACAGGGTAGTCACGTTTTTATGTGCGTCCTTCCAAAAACGAACTCGGCCAAGGCGGGCAAAGAGGGAACAATGAAAGGCCAGATGGCTGTGATGGCTGTTGAAAACGAACCAGGAAGCGTCAAGCGCCAGCTGGCGGAGGCACCATTGAGCCGCGTGACAGCCATGTCACGCCGAATTGGGTGGGCAGCCGTGCACCATAGCTGCCTTCCCATCATCTTCAGAAGAAAATAAAGCTCAAAATATGCTAGCATAGTTGTATCCACTACTAATGACGAATGGAAAAAGGGGATGGTAAGCCTTGAAATTGGGGAGTTGAATCAGTGGCGGTGCAGCGGCCGCTCGTGACCGAGTCACTCAGTAGTTGAACTGATTTTGAGGCTTCTGAAGTGACTGTGATGGCGGTTCCATACAGTATACGGGCAGAATACGAATAGGTATAAAAGATATAAATCCATTATTACATCCATTTGGAGATTCTATTTACATCATGCTATTCTATGTCTCGACTCTCTTTGGCAGGGGCATCCGAGTCGGTGCCAGTGATCAATTAAATTGCAAGCACACCAGGGTCGTTGCCGCCACGCCGAGGCTGGCCTCAGAAAATGACCTTGACATATTTGTACGTTTTTGGAAAACAGTCCACATGCGGAGCCTCGGACGGTGACCTGGCGTCGGGCGCCGTACGTAAGTACCTCGTCTGGAACGTCGATGCGTTGTGGCCCCACCTAAGAGACATTTACTGGATTTAATTAATCCTCATGCAAATCACTAGCCAAGTGCAAAAAGTACTGACCGTTTAAAGTTTGCCAAACCTGCCCACAGTGGACCACCACGACTTCTTAAGGCTCCACCAAAACAAAACCTCTCGGTGCTACATTGCTCCAATCGACCACACAGACGCATGTCACGACTCACCAACTCCCGTCATTCCCCATCAGGTCCCCTTGTCACCCTCACCATCAACGGCCCTCTGCTCGACACCAAATGGTCGTGCATCGTCCCCAACCACCCATCCCGATCGAACCCCTCCGCGAACGCAAAGTCAAACTTCTGCACGAGCGCGCTCACGACCATGCGCATCTCCATGCGCGCGAGCTGCCGCCCAACGCAGTTCGCGGGCCCGTACGAGAACGGGATGAACGCGGTCCGGTCGAGGACGTTCCCCGCGGGCGCGCCGTCCTTCGCGGAGAGCCAGCGCGAAGGGAGGAACGTGTCGGGCAAGGGGGAGAAGAAGCGGGGGTCGCGGTGCAGGACGTAGGGCGGGACGTAGACTTGGGTTCCGGGCGGCACGTATCTTCGGGCGAGCATACGCCTTAGCTGCGCAGCTGGTGAGCACGCGAGGCGAACACGCACCTTTCTGCAATGGTCGCGCCCTGCGAATCATAAGGCACCTGGCGCGGTCCATTCGTCGGGAGCGGTGGAGCGAGCCTGAGCGTCTCGTTTCTACGCGTGTCTCGGTCAATAATATGTGCAGGAGTTTGAATGGATAGGGAACTCACAAGCAGGCGTTCGTCCAGACTAACTGATCGTGTTTACTCGTATCCATCGGGTCTGCGCCCGGAGGGTACACCTTATCGATCTCTTCCCTCAACCGCTGGTAGTACTCCGGGTTGCAGAGCATGTGATAGAAGAACGACGCGAGCGCGGACGAAGTCGTGTCTGCACCCGCTATCATCGCGAGCGTGCCGTCGGCGATAACGTCGCGCATGGATGGGCGCGTCTTCTCATATTCCCCTTCGTCAGACTAATGGAAAGTGGAAAAACTATGAGCAACGTGGAGCCAGGGATATAGACGGCGAAGACGCACAAGATGATACCAAAGATCTTTGACCTTCGCGCCGGCCTGGTGACGCGCAGCCGCGTTGCCCTGACCGATCTTTCTGAACGCCATGAGGTGGTGCGAGATGAAGGGAAGTTTCGTCATTGCGTCGTGTGCCCACGGGATGTGCGCGACGAGCGCTGTTGCACTGTGGAGCAAAAAAAAATTAGCCTACTGAACAGTGGCATTGAGGATGACACTGGGCGTACAAAACGAAGCGGTTGAGGATATCCCACAGCCCATTCTCGTCCCCGCCATCTTCTAGCATATGGTAACCGCCTCCGAACCTATCGGAGCAAGGTATGGAAGTGAGTCGCGTCCCTCGAACCGAACAAATTACCGTTCTGTACGTACGCCATGTCGCCCATGAAGTCGAACGTGAAAAGGTTGAACCACTTCACGATATCCACCGCGTTGTGGCCCTTGCGAGACTCTTCTTGTAGCCTGGTGACCAGCTGCGAGGCGTGATTCGCGATCAAGCCTTCATACTCCACCAAGCTCTCGTGGCTCATGCCGCGGTTCCAGAGTCGGCGCCGATTGTCCTGCTCCTCGCCCGTCATAGCCAGGAGATTCTGGGGAACGGATGGGACCAATAAGAAAACAACAGAAGGCGTCAATGAGCACAACTCATGGACGTCGCGGCCCTCAAAGACGTGATCCCGAGGAACGCAAACACTCACACTCTCCCTTTGGGATACCCCCGGCGCCAAACACATCCACCACGGCCTTAACTTCAACTACAGACAGCTCGTTCGGACCTGTTTCGCGTCATGAATAATTGGACAAACGAGTACGAAGAAGGAACTGCACCTGTGCGGACGAACGGCCCATACTTGTGATGCAGGCGCAACCAGACACGATGCTGGTCTCCGTTCCATGTATTCCACACTCCCCACAGCTTCGTGACCTTCGCTAGCGGCGGTCCTGGGTATCCCGCGAGAGGATGGAGGGGCGAGAGCCGATAAACAGCGACGGACGCAAAGAGCGCGGTGACGTAGGTGCCGATCGCCAGAAGGACCTCGGTTGCAAGCCACGGCGCGGAGAAGACTGAAAACAGAGCGTATCCCAGCACACAACCGGTAAGCAGGAGCGCTGCACCCAGCGAGGTCGGACGAGCGTAGTGGAATATGACGTGCGTTAGCTGCCAGTTGGATCGTGGAATCAGCTCACAAGAACTAGACTGCATTTCGAGACAACGGTGCTCACCACGCCGAGGGCAGCAGCCTCGAACACCATACAGGACAACTTGGAGATGCGAGCAGAAAAGATTTCTGAAGGTCAGAGGTAAGGTTCCGTTCACTGTAGAATGCTTGATGATCAGCCACGTTTATAGTACTCACAGAAGCCGAGATACGCCAGCTATTCCTGGCCTTCGCCGCTTTCGGTTGGCTCATGACTGTACCCGATGCTTCCGCCGACCGGATTTCGTAAGGGAACCTCGGGTCAATGGCGAAGAAGCGGCCCATATCCACGCGGAAAACCTCAGCTTGGCAGCTGGAAAGGTCGGGTATTATTGTGCCCGCCAGCGGGCTGACGACACGGCCATGATTATGCCATTGTGGGCGGATTTGATGAGTAAGTCAAGTTTTGCGTAGGATGAGATGGTTAGTAAAACGTATAAAGAAAGAGATGAGCAATTTGCCTCATCCAATGATACCACCACGGATTTGCAGGACGACTCGGAGTCCAAACTGGTCTTCGAAGCCTATCTACTAGGTCTGATATAATCGTACGAAGGAATGGCATTGATTATATCGATGCACAGTGGTCAGTTCATGGAAACCGAATCCGGGAGGACATGGTGTGGTACGAATTCGAAGACAACTACTGCACACTTGAACAGCAAGCGCCGTATGGTAAATTCATTGGCGCCTATTTGTGACCGTCGGGAAAACACGGAGTCTCTTCCCGCGAACAACCGAAGCCGCTGGCTCAACCAACCATGTTAAGTACCATCCCACAAGTCTTGCGTCCGTCCGACCACGTTGAACGTACATACTATGTGGCCGCAGCCATTTGTATCGTACACATTACTCTACACAAACGTTTGTCCATGGTAGTACTAACCTACTGATAAACAATCCGCCGCTCTCCACCCCCACCTCGGATCCATGTCGATATCTAGCAGAGTCCGACTCCTACACGCTCAGCGCACCCTCCACATCGCCCTTCACATCCGATTCCGACTCGGAAGGCTCCGAATCGCGGATGACCTCCCGCGTGATCTTCACCTCCAGCATCGTGCCCTCTATCGATCTCACCTCTCCCAAATCCAAACCTTCGGCATCATCGCCGTCATCCCCGAGCACGTCGGACACCGAATCCTGCGCATGTCGCGCCTGGTCTCATAATCAGTCCCGCAGCCCCAGCCTGAGAGAGGTGGATGGGAAGGACGGGTTGGGACGCACCTGGAGGGTATGCCGCGCAGCTTTCGAGAGCTCGATGGAGTCCCCGGGACGGATGCTGACGCCGAACGGCGACGTGTCCGTCACGCCTGCAGGGTGGCGCGCGGAGATGGACCGGCGCGAATTCAATCTGCACACAGCGAGGTGTCGCGCGCGCGTCAACCTAAGATCGGCAAAGGACGACAGGAGGATGGGAAGGCTCTAGTGCACGTACGCTGCAAGAAGAGAGTTGGAGTACACTGTCGGCGTGGAATGACGTGACGTTAGGACATGTGCGCGAGATGGAAAGTGGTACGAGGTATGAGAGGACACGCACGTTTCAGCCCGACCAAGACCGTCGCCCAATATAGCAGCGTTTCAGGTAAGACGAGAGACTGCGGCGAGGATAGACCGTCAGCGCAAAACGCGGAGAGGGCGAAAGGTAGGAGCTTACCACTATGAAACAGACGATATTGTACACCCTAGGACCTCGATTCAGCATCGGGATTCCGGTCCGTGTAGCGCGGTGAATAGTCAACGCACCCAGTGACAAGACCTGATAGACGATTCAACATCATCAACCATGCAGTAGAAATAGGAAACAGGACGCACCTGTGCTGACAGCATACAGGATGAGATCATTGATCATGTCATTTGTCCTGCAAAATCAGACCGCTCAGCGTGATTAAGACACTGGCATACACCCCAAAGGCATACCGCTTCATGCTCCGCCTCTTGTTTTGACGGAGCGTGTAGATCAGGACGCCAGTGACAAGAAGGTCCGCAACCGCAGATGCCGCATTGTGCACCGAGACAAGCCACTGGATATTCAGGGCAAGGAACGTCAGTACGGCTCCAATGACAGGGCAGGCACGGCTTAGAACTCGCCACTTTCGACGCCATATTGTTCCATGTCTTCAGCCTGAGACTACAGCCCGGGCGTCACATAAGATTTGCGGAGAGGAACACGAGCGACATACCCAAAGACAGTGTACGCTACCAAATAATTGAGCATGTATTGCCCCGCTGTCCGAGAGCGGGATGGGACTCACCGAAGCACACGCCTAGCTCCAGCATCATGAACATGAACTGTTTTGCCTCAGTTCTCGCCCGTTAACGTGAACTATACACATTACTCACCGCGACTGCGACGAGTGGCCGGAATTGCCGCCCAACTGGCAAACTCTTTGTGAGGGGCGGCATCGAATCATCACAACGCTTACTCACCGAGCCATACGCGGTGGAGGAAGAAACTAAGATGAAGGTTGTCAGAAACGAGGTGTTACGACAGGAGCACGGCGTACCATTGGCTAAGCACGACCATGATGGACTGAAGGGAGAGGGTTAGGTTCAGGGCGTTCTCTACAAGCAGGAGAAGGCGTCCGAGCACTCACGCCAACGATAGCCAACACCTAGTCGAGCACAAGCACGCCTCAGGTCAAAATGGGACAAGAGAATTGCGGTAGACGTACTAGTGGGGACCTGTGTGGGTGCTCATATCAGCGAAGGTACTTTGGGACACAATGCCAGCGTTGAGACGCACCATGCGATGTAAGCTAGAGTAACAGGACTTGCGAAATTCGATACTGCATAGTAGTAGCTTTTCGGTCCCATCTCGGTCAGCCAGAAGTCTATCTCTAGAGCCGAGATGACGACATACCAGATATGCATGGTGAGTATGGTACATGCGAGTTCGAGGACGCTGCGACCGCTGTAGGTTACAACGCCGATCAACATACCTAGCAGCCAAGACGACTCACAGAACTATCGCAACCTGATGACGACGCATGACAATGAACATGCCAGGAACGAAAAGAACTCCGAAGGCCAAGCACACTCACGTAGATCTTCAGCCATCGTTTATCGTACGGGTAGTTGACGTAGTACTCATACGCCTGATGCAATGCCAATCCATACAATCTACGTGCGGCCAAACAGATCAGCAACGGCGTGGCGAGATGCAATCAGAGGTACACGTACACAAGAGATATAAACGTGCCAATGAGGACAGCACCAAGCGTATCGTCGATAGAAGCGGCAGCGGCCATGATGACGATGCGGTCGGGAAGGGACGCCCCAAACGCCATCCAGAGGGCGGGGCATATGTACCGCAGGCCCCCGGCAAGGTTCGAACCATGCGGGGGACCGGCCAGAGGACGAAGGGCCCATCGGCCGCACAGGAGCGCCATTATTCGCATTCTCGAAGCCAGCCCCGCCGGACGTAGAGTATGGAACCGCTGGCACGAGGCACGGGCCTTGTCCGCACAGGAATATCTTTGGCAATCGCACCCGGTCGGAGGAACGGGAGATTGCACCGATAAGGCATCTCCAGTCATTAAAACTGCGTTGCAGGATGTTCGCCGTGGATTCTCTCGTGTGCAGTGAAAGCCCCAGTGACCGGGAGCGGTTCAGGCGCTGGTACAGCTTCCATTACGTCGCGTGGGGTGGATCCTGGCGGCAAATTTCGACCAACAACGAATCTTCATCGTCCAATGAAGGGAGAGGTTCTTGTCTATAGAGTTAGCAATGTGTTCTTCGCGAAAATCGTGACGCACAAAGGTGTCAATCTAAATGAGAGAACACCCCTCGAGACCTGGAAGAGACTTCTTCGGAGGAGCTGTCAGAAGGGTGCGTCTCTTTGAACTCCGGTACGCGCGCAGACGCCATCGACCGGTCTATCTCCGGTGGTGAAATAGGGTGCGTGCACGGAGTTCGAGAGCGGGATAAACGAGATCCAGGTAAACAAACGAAGGCAATGAGGAATGCGAATGCGAATGTCACTGCCCGCGCATAGTGTCAAAGTAGACAACAAGCATAGCAAAGGCGATGCACCTCACCTCGATAAATGCTGAATGGCCGGAACATGGCGGAGGATGGCAGATCCGAGGATGCTTACTTCAGAACGATGGCGGGTTGTATGAACGCAATACACGATAGGTAAGCTTCAAAGCGTGAAGCACGCGCAGACGTCACTTGGTTCAAAGGGAGAAAGTGCGCATATAGCCGCATCTAGAGCCTGTACACAGATATACGTTGCATTGGACGTCATTTTCAAACTCACATTTGGGGCAAGGGTACGTACGGTGAACTTGCAGAAGCTTCAAAGAGCGCCCGTTGACGTCGTAGTCTTCTCTGTGGGATACCGCGGTGTGCCGGCGCCGTTCCAAGTACGGGGTTCGGAAGTCGCCCAAAAGCCCCCTGCACTCCGCCTTCACCACCGGATGTATGCGCACCGACACCATAAGGTCACCGACACATCCTCGAACCGTGGCCGCCCCTGCCCGCGACCGACTCCAGAACGCCATCCTTTCGGTTTCCGAATCTCGCGCCCGAGGACCAAGCTGATCATTCCAGCAATCAGTATCAAATCAACAACGATCAAAGAATGCAAGCAGCAGCATTGACGAGAGAAAGTATTGCGAGGCAGTCAAAGGAGGTGGTGGAACAGAACCAAGCCGCCACACTCACAACAAAGCGGCGCTTGCCAGTGCTGACGCAAGCGCGAGCACGTGATCGCGCGCGCACAAACGCGTCGTGTCGCGTCGAGCAGCCTGCGCGCGCCCGCCACTCGCGTCAATCCCTTCGCGCCTCTCGCTCTCGTCTTTGCAACAAGAAAGAAAGACCCTTCGCGCCGAAGCATAACATCCAGAATAATGTGCTTTACACCGAAATCAAAGTATAACAGAAAGTGACTCGCCGCCGAGGTGAGCATCCCACCTCATCGACCTCTTCGGCGCGGCGATGGCACCTGATCCACCCTGGCCACGTCCTCCTTTACCGCACCGCAATCCTTGCGTTCGCCACAAATACTGCTCCTGTGCCATCAGTTCCCACCTACACCTCGCAGCCGTCGCCACTCCTGCTTCGTCGTCCTGGAAGTGTTTCCGCCGGCTCGTTAATCTGGGGTTCGGGCTGGCACACGGCACACAACACCCGCCTGTCATCCATTTCAAAGTAAGAATTCCTATTTACCCGCACTTCTCTCACGTGCGACCCAGACGACTAACACATAATTTTCAGGGCTCAGATGGACTGGCAACACGTTCGCTTGAACGCGCTCGCCCCCCGCGGTACCGCCAGCCGACTGACCCACTCGCGAACGCAACCCTTCCGCGACGCGCGTGTTCAGTCCCCCGACTCCGAGCGAGGGTACGGCCACGACTATCTGTCATATCCTCCCCCTCGCTGGCCCTTTCGGCGCAAGATGGTCCCTCCAGTCCGTCATCCGGAACGGCGCTATCGATTCCGACATGCACATGGGCCCTGTGCAGACACCTGCGAGGCCTGAGCGACAAGCCACCGTCTTTAGAGGGAAGCTTTCCCCTTCTTCCAGGCGACGACTGTATGGTAAGTACCCACCTTCCAGTCCACGCAGGGAAAGACGGAGACTGACCGCATCCACAGGCCCCTTGGCTGCAATCCAACAGTCGCACCCCGGCAGACGTCCGCTTCACGGTGGTGAAAGACTCCTGGTGGCTTGGACGCCTACATTTTTGGTCTGCGTGCCGCTCAATGCTATCGCCAGTGGAATCCCAGGCCCGAGCACGCCCTGCTCACATCCACCTCGCCTTCGCTCGCGCCCGTGCCCATCCGAGTGTAACTCCTTCTCCGCGCACTTCCCGTCGCCATTCACATACGCACTGTTAGACCCGTCGAAGTCGATGCGCGACAGGCTCGACCCCTCAGCCACACCGCTTCGCGAACGCGCTTTCCCGGTAAGTTCATCGACCCTAGCGACGTCCTCGGTTCTGGTGACCAGACTACGGCCCTCCACCCATCTACCCATCTATCTCGGCCCAGCCTAACCACACTGCTTTGCGACCCGATAACCCATCGCAATGCGGCTTAGCAGACCGGGTTGGCCACCGTTCTCCCTTCGTTCGCACCACTCCGTCGCTTCATCTGCGAGCTGGGGCTCCTGTGTGACTCCTGCTTCATGTGCGAACCCTGGGCCTTCTTCGATCACCTGTCTTCCAAGACCTTTTACCCCCCACTACCCTCGAGCATAATCCCACCGGATGCGCAGTAACATCATTCGCCCACTGATGACGCACGGTTTGCCTCGAGTACACCGCTCGGAAAGAGCGACCCAGTGTGCGCCACCTCGGGCTGTGGCTTCGGTGCGGCCTCGCATGCCGTTTGTTCGATCGGCTGCAAAGGTATGTATTCATGCCCCGTTCCGGGCGGCATACGAACCATTCGACCCGGCAAAGGACGACGCGGAGTGTTATGAGAAGGTTCTGCGGCTTTGCGTTCCAAGAATCGATGCTGCTCCGGCTCAGTACTAAGGCCTTGCTATACTCCAAGTAAGTTGCGATACGGCAACTCATGTTTTACTGAGTTTTACTCACCATCTATTGAAGGCGATCGACTGCCTCAAGCTATGAAGTGGCCAGCCTGACGGCTCCAGCGACTCGCGAAGGTGAGAGCCGGGTGGTTAGGCCATAGCAATGGTTCGAGCTGACGGACTGCCATTCCACGCACGACGTCCTGTAGGAAAATGGAGTCAGGGCGGATGGGCCGGACGAACACATACGGAGGGCTCTACTTAAGTGGTTGGCGGATAACGCTTTGACCAGGTGCGTTATTGTCAACGCCTTGTGGCGCTTGAGCTTCAACCTGAACCCAGGCCGGCCTACAGCGATGTGCCAGCCACGACAGAGAGCGAGACGGCAGGTGTACTTCAGGATGTTCAAAATCGAGTAGATGAAGGGTGCGGCCAGCTCAAGCCTACAGGTACGTCCATAAGAACTATGTGGTTCAACAGTCTGCATAAGTACTTACTACGAAATAGCAGGCACCGCCACCCGACGTTCGACAAGAATCAGAGCAACAAATGCAACGTCGACTACGCCTTTGAAGACGGCCGGTAAGGAAGAGAAGGCGAACACACAGGACGACGCGGGTAACAAGCTCTCGAAGACAGCGTTCGCACCATACCCTCAGCCTTCGGGGAGCGTAGGCTGGACGGCGCTCATCGTCCACTTCGACGCAGCACTCACGCTGCTCCGGCTCCGTGCCAAGGCCGTACCACGCTCCGAGTAAGATATTACAGTATAACCATCATATGAAGGGGAGACCGAAGGCGTCCTTCGAGAAGTCAAGAACCGAATAGAAAAAGAACAGGGCCATATCAAGTCTAGGGGTACGTTTTCAATGACTACATGGTTACACAGGTTCCATACAAGTACTTACTACGATATAGCAGGCACTCGCCGGTCGTCGACAAGAATCAAGGAGGCCGAGAAGGAACGGGTATACTCCGAAGGGCGCCGCATCACACGCAAGCTCTTCTCAGAAGTCTCACTTCGCACCATAACACTTCCACTGTCCCCGCTTGCCACTCTTACATCCTCCGGTCCCTGATCGCGCAACACGAAGTGGAAAGGGGGGGGGGGTTCATCTTACCGAAGTAAGAGGGGCCGAAGGCATTCTCGCTTCCTTTGATATCTACTCCAACGTCACCTGCGCCTTCTCGCAACCTTGCTGCTTCGATCCTCCAATCCTCACCCTTTCACCAACAACCTCGCGTCCGAATCCCTTGCACGCCCCCCTCTTTCCGCGACTTGGACGTGATGCGCGATGCTCGAGCCCATACCGGCGGGCTGTCCAGGGACTCATGGTATGCGCTTATCCCATTCCCGAATGACTCGCCACGCCCCGGGCAACCACCCTATACATTCTCGGCGCGAACCCCTGCAAGGCATTCACGAACCCCGATGATTACGCCCCGGTTCTTACTATTTCTCTTTGTGCCTCTCCACCACACATCTTCCGGCGGTCCACGATATGAGCTCGCCTCGTCCCACGCCATCCCGACAAAGCCTTGACCATCTGAGAGCGAAGTGACACCCACTCGATACACCGCCGTAACAATCAGGCTTTGTAGGACGGAAGCGCGAAGGCCGTAAGACCAGATGAGTATATGGGGAAGGCCCGGCTAGAGTGGTTCTGCAGCGGTTCCTCCGGCAGGTACGTCTTATGCTCGACTGGCGGTACTCGACCGCTGCTGACGAAGCCCGGATGTTCCGACAGAGGCGGCTTACCCACGGCTCTGACTTCCCTCTAAGAGTCCTTCAAGACATCAAGAACCGAGGAGAAGGAGGGGCACAACCTCAACACGCCAGGTGCGTCCGCCACAGCCCACTAATTGCGACCTTCCACCGGTTCTAACGAAGAGCCCTCAGCCCTCGACGGTCGAAGAGGCCATCAGCAACCGTGTGCTGAAGCTTGAGAGACTCGGTGACTTTCCAGTAGAACGGAGGATAGGCTGCACCGGACGCAGTCCACGCCCTCGCCCTCTCGCGCTCTTTACGCCGTCATCATCTACATCTTCCGAAAGCACAAGAGCACGGTCAGGATATCCACTCCCTGAACGAGACGAAGTACCGATTGGGGACATTTCGGGCCGGTACGCGCCCTTATCACGCACGGCTCAGATGGGCGGACGCTGACCTGCCATTGCAGTCCGAACAACACTGATGTGCGCTACTCCAGACTTCCTACGCGCGGAGGAGCCGACTCCGGGAAGACGGAGGCTCGCAGATATCGTGCCGCCGTGCATAATTCCCGTCGTGACCCGCTGGGGAATATGAATGGGGATGTTGATAGGGTATTGGCCGTGTGACCGCCCTGTGCGCGCGCAAACGGCGCGAGGGCTACTAAGGCGGGAGGGGTACAGGTCGATGTTGCGGAGGGTGAACCGTCCGCTTTGCACCTTTCTGACCTTGAAGACACATGTATTTACTCACCGATTAACCCTAACATTGTTGATCGTTGTATGGAAATTTCTCTATTCGAAATGCTTATGTTCGAATCCGCGACCAGTCCAGTAAAAGTACAAGGTTCGAACCCTCAGGCTGCCAGCGTCTGTGATAGATTCTGATATTACCTGAAACACAGCCAATAGACTCGCTTCGCAGTCAGCAAAATACAATGAACCACTGACCTTGAACTCGTTCTACTTCCACGACAGTGTACAGTTTGAACGTCAGTACAAGGGCCAGTGCCAGATGAACACAGCATCGGACGGCTTTCTCCGTGCCAATCTCATCAGGCGCTAAAGATCCACGTGCACTGAACCTTGAAGCGATGATCCAAAAATGGCAGTCCCTTTCAAGCCTTCCCGACGCTCTCACCGGCAAAAGTACAAGGGGGCCGTCGAGAACGTCGGGGATGACAGGGACAGGCGAGGGCGGCGGGTATAAGAGTGGGGCGAGGTTGATCGATGTCTCTTCGTTCGTTGACCGACCTCCTCGCCTCACTCGCGAACTCTCCGACTCGCTCAGCCTCTTTCCCGCCATCTTCCTCAGACGACACCCATATACCTCCTACTTGTGATACCACCATCGTCATTGCTACCGCCGCCGTCATGTACGCCCGCGCACTCACGCTCTTTTTGTTTGCTGCTTCCACTCTTGGTACGTCGTTCCGAAGGACAGCAAGGAGGAGACGCTGACACGTCTCATGAACTTCTTCAGTTGCCGCATCACCTATCGACTCAAAACAGGCGAACGTCATCGCCGTGAACCACAATGCCGCGTGTTCAGGGCCCGAGGGGTGCAAAGGGGTGCGTTGAGCTTAACCTTCTTGATTTCGACATAGCGCTGATTAACTTTCACTTGCACAGGCGAACTCTACCGAGGCTGTCGATGCCGCGTCAACATCAGGTGCATCGCGCAGCCTGACAGTATCCTCGGGGGCTGTCGTGGCCGCCGTCGTGTTCGCAAATTTGCTATGAACACCTGTACAAACCCCTCCACCATGTCCACTCTACGACCCGTCGAATGGGTCAGCCAACGGCGTTCAAGTCAACGCAGAGACGATGACTCAACGACGAACATCACGATTGCCTGCAGAGGCTGCAGCACGGACTGCCACATCATTTGTTGCCTTACACTCCTTGTATATTTTATTCATATGTATCAATAATGACTAGATCCCTGTGCCTCCATCCCGAGAGAACAAGTTCCCATCCATCAGAATCATCAATGAGGTGTTCTGTAAGCCACCACTGCTCTTGCCCCTCCTGCTGCGCTATACCCTTCTTCTCCCGCCCCCTCTGTATCCTCCCTGGTATCTTGAACAGCCCTCGAATATGCCACGGGGTCGTTAGCTTAATGAGTAACCCCCTGACCCATGCACACTATACGCGAGGTCAATCTTCCCTCGTCCCCAACGCACAACTCCTTACGAAAGCAAATCAAAAAGCTACCCGAAAGACAAGTGCTCTGTATCACAAGCACCGACCGCAAATGAGCGCACCGTCCCCGGCTATCCCTCAGCAAGGACCGTACTTTGCCGCGCACACATGAGCCGCAATACCCGATGTCTGCGTCTCCGCCGTGAACAGCGACCCGCCATTATTCGGCGCATACCACACATTGCCCACCGTCCAGTCCGAGCCCGTCGCATAATGGAACACCGCGGACTCCTGCGCCCCGATGAAGCCCGAGTACTTCGAGACGCGGTCCGTCGCGCGGTCGAGGTAGAACTGGAGATGCTTCATCCAGAGGCCCTTGAACATCGCCTGGTCGTTGTCGCACGACGACGTCGGGTCCGCATCGTCGCAGGACTCCTTGAGGATCCCGTTCTGCGTCTTGAGCGCGATCGCGGCGTCGAGCGTGATTTCGGCCTGCGTGAGCAGGCTCGAGTCGCCAGTCGCGAGGTAGAGCTCGGCGAGGCCCGAGGCGACGACGCCTTGGTTGTACGTCCAGGTTTGCTGGCCGTTGTTCTGGCAGGAACTTGTCAGCCCGTCGTTCCAGAGGCCCTGGGAGTTGCGCATCCCAGAGTTGAGGACTGTGCGAGTGGGTTAAGGACAACTTTTCATCGGAGGACTGTGTTGTGCCTACGCCAGGTCCACGTCTGTTAGACACATCGTCAGCGTTTGCAGCGTGTCAAGTACAATACGATAAACAATCACCTTCTGGGCATTGGCGAGGTACGTGGAGTCACCGAAGCGGTTGTACATGTTCGCAGAGGTGTGCAGGAATAGCTGGTTCGTGATCGCATTCTTGTAGGTGTGCGCACTGGACCACCACACTGGACGTTCAACAATCGTAAGAATGCTCTCAGGGATGCTTGCACTCTATGAAGTTCACAGTACTCACCACCACCGCCACAGACGGAGCTGTCCCACTCCGCAGCGATCAGATCATAGACGATCTTTGCACTGTTCTACGAAGGGTGAGGGGTAAGTCAGCACACTGGCTTGGGCTAGACGCAGGATGGTAGGCTGCCAACGTACGACGTATGCGGACGCATCCTGACCGTGGGTGTTCCTGTAGTCGGACACCTTCAACAGAGCAAGCACCACCCACTACCAGAGCACATAGTGTCATGGTCTAGCCTAGTACCGTACGCGCAAGCTCACTTACGCCTGCATCGTCGTTGCTGCCGTTCAGCTGCGAGATCCACGCATTGCGGTCTTGCCTGAGCGCGAGCTGACCAATGGTCGTGGAGTCCGCGACGTCGAGGTCCGTCGAGCCTTCCGCCAACATCAGGTTGTAGAAATCCTCGATCGTGTTCTGTTGATCATCGCACGCGCCTCAATCAGTCGCTGGTCCTCTAGACTAGTATGCGTGAAGTAATACGCACTGCGTCGGTCCAGAAGATGCCCCATCCTCCTCCGTTCCAATACCTGCTGTGAAGGCGAGTCGCGACACTCTAACGAGGTGCGGACGGGGTGGCGATGCAATCGTGGCAAATGGAACGGGGCAATTGATAGTTAGCCGCCCTAGTGTGCACAGACCCTGATCGAAGGATACTCACGGATGCGGTACTCAGCGTCGCAGCACACTGCGCACGGGCCACGAGCGGCGTCGGAGAGGCAGTAACAGTAGTCGGGTACGTGCCGAACGTGGAGAGCACGGCAACCAGAGTGGTCATAGACACGAGCTTGTTGAAGTTAAATAGCATCTTGACAGAGGATCGAGGACCGGAATGCTGAACGGGCAGTTGCAGGATAACCTGGTACGATGGTGAACGAAGACGAGGACAGGCGGCGTCGACATTCTGGCAACGTACGATGTCCATTTAAGTACCACAGTGTTGTCCACATCTTACTTCTTGATAATAATATATGCGGTCTCTGAGAGGGCGTAATGTTTTCCGAGGCGCGCCGGGCCAAGTGGTCATGGTTCGAATCTGTCCATGTGGGAGCACTGCACATGAGTCCATGCATGATCGTTGCTTCGAAGTGGACGGAATGTGTTCACCAATGCACCGCTTTCGGATCCGTGTGGGAATCCCGCGTACATCGCGTCGACGCAGCGTGATTGTGTGAGTCGGGAACGGGCGAAAGTATTCGGTACCGGCATCTGGCTTCTACACTCGCATCATCATCATGTCAGGGAAGGCGAGAAACGAGCGGAAACGTTCACGGAACGTACTCTAACTAAATATTCCACAAATCCACAGATGCTCGTCCTTTAACGTGTACAGGGTATGTGGTAGGCTGGGCACGCGACGTATTCTGTATCAAAAAAGAACCCAAGTTATGATCATCAGGTGTACGTACCTTGCAGCGACAGAGCAACCTGTGATATCGATGGCATGTGTGTCCCAAAAGTTCCGCGAACAGTTCATTGCTTCTTTAAGCTTGTTCGCCTTGTCTTCGTCTCTCTGGAAGTTCGCTAGAATGTTCCGGGCCATGAACGAAAAGATCGCAGCATTTCATGGGCTTTGGCAAGATGTCTTCGAGCTGCTTTGGTCAGAATTCACATTCAACCCGAGGACTCGCGAGTATGCCGAGTCGGCCGCAGCGCAGTGGATGGGAGACCCCCAGTCTGGAAGTCCGCGCCATCTGGAAAGGACTCCCACGTACGAGCCTGCCTGTGTTTGGTATCAGTTATCGTCCTCAAAGGTGGTACGCACATGCACACTCACGTTCCTTTCCTTAAGTCTTCCACCCTTACTAGCACGTAAGTTAACCCCGAAGAGCGAAGTCATGACAACGAGTAGGCCGGGGTGTCGACGGGAGCTAACAGGCTGGGGCTCTGGAACTTCCTCTAGTCACCGCATTACCGATCGCTTCACAAACGATCGTGCCATTACTAAAGTCGATGGCTCAGAGTTGCACGGCCACAAGGGAAACCGATGAAGTCCTGTGGTCTCGGTGGCTGGTCCGCTTACGGCGTCCGGGGATTGGCTGGGCGGCAGATATTCACCCGCTCTTAGATGACTGTGCCTCGTCCCGCCATAGCATGCTACAACCAGCCCAACCGGTCGGTTAGCGCAGACCATAGACAATCAATGACGAACCTAGGGCCGGCAAAGGCGGGGGTCATGGTTTGAACTGAGCGCACACTAGTTGCTGTACGGATAGTCGCCTCGGTCATTGTCCTCTCAATATCATAGTGAGGACCTAACACCCGCATTACTACGAATTGCATCATCAGACAGAGCGTCTCATATGCAGAGTCAAAGCACGCACCGCGATGAGGCTTGACCGAGGCGGCAGCGAGCTGCGTTAACTTGCCGGATCTCTGGGTAGTTAAAAACTCGAGAGGCAGCTGATTCCACACAGGATGCGGTCTAGCGGAACATGCATTCCGATATGCGGTATACCTCGAGAGAAATGCGAAGAACGGACCAGAAGCAAACGTGACCACGGGCCAAGGTACAGAAGTTTCATGACTCGACCACGAATGCAGCAATAAATAGCCGTGGGCCAACAGCATAGAAAGCGCAGCACATCGACCTCCCAGCACAAGATCGCCTCTTCCGGTAGACACGTAGAGCCATTCAGAGTGAGTAGCAGGTCAGAGTCGGAGGTCATGGTGGTCGAAGTGCAAGCGGTTGGGCTGACGGGCGCCCAGACATGTCCGCCTACGGAGCCATCACCGTACCCACCAACTCCACCTTTCTCCCATCCACCACATGGCGGCTGAAATCCAAACATCCCGACACTCCGTCCAGCTTGACGATCCACCACCTTACGCTCGCGACCGCTGAGGCCTTTCCCGGACTGGTCGACTACATCCACAAGACCTTCGCGGACGAACTCGAGCGCGGCCAGACCTATCCCCAGGAGATCCTCGCCGGCGAGCAGTACACCCGCGCGTCGTTCGACGCGTACTACTTCGCCAAAGATGTCCTCGTCGCGGTTCTCGGGAGGGAAGGGGACGAACCGCAGCAGGACGGTGCGGCGATCTCGACTGGGTTGGCTGAGGCTGTTGGCGGTCGGTCTTGGGAAGAGTGCATCGCGGGGTGCTACTACGCGAGTACCGCCATTCTCTCCTTTGCTTCTGGTCGCGATCCCTTCCTGTCGCGCTTGCGCAAGCCCGCGCGGACAGGCCAGAGCCAGAGCGCTCCGGACGGGGTCGCCGATCATGGATCGTAGGAATCCTTACTGAGTGGTTGGCCTACAGGTGAAGCCCAATTACCCCGGACGGTCGTCGCATGTGAGTAAACCTTTCTTGACTGCGTTTCTATTTCTCTGTCCGCGCTCCGTTGCCTCAGACGGAGGCGGAGATGGGTGCGATAGGGAGTGGCGGACTGATTGTGTGGGTATCAGTGCACCTGGCTCATGGGTGGATGGGCGATCGCCGTGCCCTAGAGTTCCAGCGTGGCGTCTGCTCTTTGGGACACCATAGAGTCAGCATGAGCCCCATTTTTGAAACTCGAAAGACGGAGGACTTCCGGAGACCGCTCCCTTACGTGCAACGTATGGCCTCCAGATCCACTGTGTGGACCCGGAGACCTCCCCACCTTCCTTGTGAAGTGGATGTCTGATGTTCGTGTTCAGGGAAAGAACCTTTAGAGGCAGGGTGGACCGTTATTGTCCAGATGGACTCGGGGACTTTCCTGCATTGCCTGTGAACTGGATGAAGTGGACCTCCTGGGACGTCATTGCTCGGTGGACTTTGGAGGTCCGACCATATGAGAGGAACTGAGTGCTAGTCCAGTATAAGTTATAGAAGCTGCAAGGCGATCTGTCATTTGTGCACATTGACTACGTGTCGCATCATGCTATAGCCATGATGAGGGGTGACGAACATTTTGTGAACGAGGGCGCAGCCCACTCACAACAAGCCCTCCAGTTCAATTAGTAATGACGAAACACTCACACTTTGTAACCACAGATCTGTAATGCGGGATTCCTCGTCCCACCAACCCAACGTGGCCGCGGTGTCGGAGCTGTCCTCGCCCGCTCGTTCCTCCACTACGGTCCCAGACTAGGATACGAGGCGAGCGTGTTCAACCTTGTCTACATCAACAACATTGCTAGTGTCAAGTACGTAGCGACTCTCCGTTCCTGCGCGTGAGCTGACCGTACACCTGCCAATAGATTATGGGAAGCACTCAACTTCGAGAAAGCTGGACGCATCCCGCGCGCCGGACGGCTCAAGAAGGCGGATGGCAGTGGGGAAGAATTTGTGGACGCCTGGGTGTTTTACCGAAGGTTCGACGCTCCTTCTCCCGCCGAGTAGGGGCCCTGCATCACAAGAGAACATGTACGTGATTTAGATCCGTTATAAAGCATTCAGTTTTACGACACATTCTCCGACTGTCACGGAGGCTCCTGTCCCCACTTAAGAAGTTAGGTTCCTGCAACAGCCAGCAAACGTTTCGTCAACGTGGGTGCAATATCATCGATCACCTTGAAACTCCACGACCCCACATGCGCCGCCCGACGCCCGACGTGATTGCGTTTCTTGCTGCCAACGAACGGGTTTTGTGGTGAGTCTCGGAAGCCTATTCAGTCCTTTCATTCTCCTTCCTCGCGCATGAGCTCTGGCATAAACCCTGTCGATCGGTGAATGTTTAACAAGTCCATTACACCTGCCCTATCATTTATCCTAGGAGTCGGGCGTGCCGCCGCGGCGCACGCTATGACACAGCAAGCGTGCTGGGGACAGTGGCTCCGACTGATGTTGGCGCTCTCTATGGGCGGCGTCGTCACAAACCTTTCCATTTGTCAGTCTGCCCGACATTTCTCCTCCTGACGTTGGGTCAGAACATCAGAAGTCGGCTCCTTTACTGGGACGCTGGGGTCGATGAAGCATCCTTCATGCCTTCTCGACCCCAACGAGCTCTGCAGGGTCATTCAGTGCTGAGCGCAACGCCACGACCAAGACTTCACCTTGTCAAAAAGTGCGCGCAGGGCCTTCGGGAGGTTATGTCCCGGATCCGGCATACGACACACGCTGTTTGCAGGGAGAAGTTGCCGCGTGATATAGCATCGTGCCCTACTTCCCTCGCAACGCCGCCAATTTAGAGAGTATATAGGCCATTCTGAGGTAGAACTCACCGGCCTAGGACCCTCCGATCTTCAAGGGCGTTCAGTATCTCTGGCCGATGATGAGGCAAGGAAGCAATGGATGTGGCGCCTCCTCGATAGTGTCTGAGCCCGGCGTCCGACCGGACGCGGAGACAGCCACACTTCTCCCCTCCCGTTCAGCGGTTGTGGCGTGAGCCTGGGGTCCGCGGAACGGCGGCCGTGGTCCATGGACCTCCCGCAAATTGCGTACCGTTGTTAGAATTTGTGTAGGTCCATGTGGACCTCCCACATTCCATCCCGTAGCGTTCCGCACGGTTGCGGCGCTATGTCATGACAGGGCCGACGATCAGCAAGACCCGACGGCGCAGTGCCAGGTTGGGACACTCTCTTCCCTATCTCCTCGCGATGCCAGTGCCAAGCGCAGTTGCCTGCAGTTCGGGATATCCAAATATCTGTGTTTCTCTTCTAAGTTAACTCGTTCGCGCTTGGACAGAACGGGCGGAGCTGACTTGGGGAAACCCGCGCGCTCAGAGGTCCTGGGACTTATCCAGCTTCCCGGACGGCGAAGCTAGCCTCGTGCTCGTGTTGTGGCCTGACGTATACGTTCCGAGAGCTACGTAAATGTGCACGCCTCATGGGGCCGGCCCCATTCCCCTCCTGGGATCCCACGCGGTGCGCGACGTGTCCACGTTTCCACACCTGTGCATGGCACGCTGCCACAGGGGAACCTCCGCTGGCACGCAGACACCCCGGCGCGCCGCGCCTGGAATTCCTGTGGGATGGCTAAACTCAATCCACCGAGAGATCAGTTGAACATAAAACTCAATCGTGGACTGATGCGCCGAAGCGAACGACCATGGATGCACTTTTCTGCGCATGTATGCCTGGCAGAACTTCGCGATGCTCCGATTTGCAAGGTCCTCTCCCTAAGACTCTGTTCTCCCCGGTCTCTCGAGCTCGTCCTCGGGGCGAGGCGATAGGGCGACCGGGAGAAGCCTGCAAGTTCTGGACGGGAGCCTGATACAACGTGTTAAGGTTCTCGAGCTCCGCTACTGAGCGGGCTCTCACTGTATCGTCGGTGCCGTAACGTGAACTTTAGCGGCAAGGCTGGAGGAGGAAGTGAAGCAAGACGAATGCCCGGCTTCGACGGCGCAACGAGGACTGGGGGTTGTGCGTCCTCAGGGTGGGATGTGTTATGATTAACGAAGAAGCTATAGGGTGAGCGAGCCGCATTGCACTCGGTGGTGATTGTACGGGGTGAAAACTGACCGCGCTAGCGGGAAACTGCAGTGTCGTCAACCGTGCCTCATATCGGCGAACACTCGATCATGACCGCAAGCACAGCTGCCGTCATAATGCCGCTACAGCGGTGGCATAAACATCTGATGAAAAACTGCACGTTACTGTGTGGTTCAGCACTTAGCTTCGGGGGTCTAGAGCCACTCGATGCGAGGACTCTATCTCACGCTTTGCGATCGGAAGAAGACGTTCAGGCCCATTCAAGGTTTACACACACGCGGGCGCCACAACGCTGCAAGGCAGAGGTAAGTAACCGTCGAAGGTTTTCAAGCTGTTCACCATTGATATCACTAACACAGTGTGGTTCATCAGAAGCTACAGACCCGGGTTCTTCAGGCTACCAATTCAAACCGGTCCCACTGAGCGTCAGAGCCTAGTGGGCTCGTGCAAAGTCAAGCTGCCTCCTCGGGTGCTGCAGCAGGCCATCGGAACTCTCGAGGGATGAGCAGATGTCCTTTCTCTCATCGACCCTGTCAGCCGTTGCAGCCAGAGATGATTCAGAGCCCCGTAGCGACCACCGCTCATGAAACATGCGTATCACGTCGTCCCCGCTGTGCTTCGATCAACCAGCCCGAATCCATGCTCAGTTCGACACTCAAAACCGTTTTTAATGCACCCGCATCCATACACACACAAGTTATGATACCCGCACAGCGACTTTTCCTTCCTTTTTGGCCTTGTAGTACCACTTTAACGCCTCCGTGCGCGAGCGGAAAGACTTGTGCATGTTTTTCTTAACACTTGTTACGTAGTCCGCCATGTCCAACCATTCCTGCCACACTCCGACGCGAAGTCCCGCGGTGACGGCATACCACTTGCCGGTATGCAGCGCGTCGTCCGGGGCGATGTATTCATCTACGAGTATGTTGTTCCCATGAGCACACGAATAATCTCGCTACGGGAAACACCGGATGTACCTTCGGGATTTATCACTGAAACTAGGGAAGGGGGGGCGGCAGGGCTTGTTCCCGCAAGCGGTAGCATGGGTTGCTCGTTACTACCACCCCGCAGCATCCCAGTGGTAAGACACGCGCTTTCTCCCTCACGAGAGTCCGTCCCGATGTAGATATTGACAGGGGAATTGTGCGCATGCACAACAACATGGGGAGGGCCCGACTGGCGTTGATATGTAGTATTTGAGTTGCCTAAGGACAAATTGGCCATGTCGGGTAGACCATCTGCGACGACATCACCCCTACTTGGTGTCTCTTGATCATTGGAGGGGGTCCGTGATATTGACTGATAAGCCGATCTGTGGTGAAGTACAAGGAAAATATGTTCGAAACACTCACCGTCCGCACCAACAGTGGTCGGATTGTCGACGCCGCCAGGTTTCGCTCTAGGGGAAGTGGTGCTAATTGGACGGGTCATGGTGGGGCACAGAGAGGGACGAGTGCGCCCCAGTAAACTCAATCTATCCTAATATACGGTGCGGGACTGCATCTGGTCTCCGCAAACTTACGTTTGCTACGATTCTCAAAGATCCGACTGTTACCAGACTCGTCGCAGTGCTCATTCTCCAGTCCCCACACGGCGTACGATTTTGAATGGACACCTACACAATGTACACACTAATATGGCTGCAGTACTGTGACCGCGATGACACTGGGGAGTGCGCTGAATGACAGAGCTATGGATCGTTAAATGCAACGCACCTCCTCGGGCCCGTGTGAGTGGAGCAGGTCCAACGAGTTCAGCGCCCGCATTGGAAGACAGCCTCGTGGTCCCGGTATCTACTTACTTCACTGAGACGCTTGGCATAAATGCTGCTCACAGTTGGACCCTGTACACTGGCGGCAAGGGGCGGAGACGCATTATCGTGTTCTGCGGTGTGTTAAAGCACGACTTATGATGGCGAAGCCTGACAAGGCTGCGCAATCCCCGACTACACCGGGCCACGTCTCAGACGATCTCCGCGATAGAAAACAAGGCAATAGCCTGAGTCCGAGATATACAGCAACGGGTGCATTTCTACGGCGGGCCTAATGCAACACATCACGGTCCATGGAGGTAAGCTCAGGCGAGTCTGATGTCAAATTACGATGAGGTAACGGGGTCGAGGAAGTACAAGGAGCGTGGGCAACATACAAGGAGAATAAATACAAGAAAACAAGGGGACAAGGAGCGAGCGATTATAGCGATACAAGGGGGGATTCCACAACGAGAGTGGTCGCAGTCGGCGTACAGAGGCCTGCTACGTGGCGATGGGTACCAGAGCGGTACCTCCGGGATTACAAGACACGAGGAAGCGAGGAAAGAGAATGAGAGATCGCGATTCCGAGGAGAGGGCCTAACGATCCGGTTGAGAGCAGGTGCAAACGGGAGGAGGGTCGGGTGCGCGTCGACATCGTCATGTAGACCGCGAATCGAGTTGACCTACCACAAGTAGGCCTGTGCTTTGGCATATATTACACCAGGCTGCGGCACCGTCGGAGGCTTGTGTGCGCGCAGGGTCCCTGCGCCATGCGTGGGATACCCAGTGGGCGTGACCGGCATGCCCGTTACAGGCGTGGTCGAGGCGGATGTGGACAATCCGGGCGACATGTGCGGCGCAAGGGTCCCGGCCGGATGAACCACGATCGGGGCGGGGGGGCTGGTATCCTGACGCTGGGGCCTCGGAGAGAAAGACCGCGATGTGTGGGTCTCGGCGTAGTTGGGATAAGGGCCGCGTCCCGCGAAGTCGCGGCGCACGAGCCTCTCGAACTCCCGGAGCGCCGCAGCGTCGATGTCGACGTAGTTGTCCAGGAAGCGACGCAGATCGCGCTCGCCGCCCTCGACCTGGTCGCGGTGGAAGAGCCCTTGCCCGACATCGACCCAGTAGTCGGTCGACGAGCGGGACTGGGAGACTATCCTGAGAGCGGGGAGGAACACGCGGTGTCCGGCCATGCCGTCGCAGTCCCTCACAGCAGGAAACCGGATCTTGAGGCGCTGTAGAAGGTACAAGGCCGAGAACACCGCGGACTCGCTCATGTTCGAGCGGTGCAGCGCATAAGCGATGAACTTTGCGAGGGAGATAGGTGGGTCATCGAAAGGGGAGCCGGTCGTTGGTGGTGGGTCTGGGCACTGAAAGAGGTGTATTATGAAACGCGCGCAGAGTTTGGCGAAGTCTCGACGACCATAATACGGATCGCCGCTCTGGAAGTGATGGAAACACCTTAGTGATTGAATATGAATGACGACAACATAGGCCTCACTGCGCTATGTCCTCCACGATGGCTCTTGGATGGCTTTGGGAAGTGGAAGGCGGCTGCGTCGGCAAAGGGGTTGCCGTTTCGATAGTCCATGTTGAATGTGCTGATCTCGGCAGAGTAATGGTGCGGCTCCCGGTTTCTTCGATGGTATGAGAAATGACGAAGATCCGCCGCAGCTTCGAGTTTAAATATCCGATACTACGAGGCAGTGAAGCGTGCATGGCGACGCCTGGTACAACAAGCTCGGAACCTATAAGGCAAAACTTCAGCAAGCCACCGGTACAGTAGATCTTTCCGCCACTTCGCCAGGACTCTCGCCCTGAGACAACTAATGTTTGTCCCGTTCGAAGGGGCGGAGAGCAAAATGAAGGCTGTTCTACCGGGGAAATCGACCCGCCGTTGCCTGAGGGGAAAAGTGTTGTCAGTAGGCAGGTTGCGAAGGCGACAAAAAGAACAAGAGGCGTTATGGAATAAACGCTCACCGTTGTAAACACAGGCAAGGACAACATAAGGAAAGCCGTACGAAGTGTATATGTATTATTTGGAGTCCTACCAGCAGTGCCTCCAAAGCAGAACCCGTTCCAGAAGTTTGAACCCATGGGAAATGCCTACCTAGCCCTAACAATTAACATACCATGCCCAGGGGCGATCCCTCAAGTATCGACCTGATTGCCTTCAAGTTGCCGCCTTGAGTTAGATGACTAATTTTGGCACTGATAAAGGTGCAGCAGAGGTTCACATGGAGCAGCGGCGAGATTCTGGCATCCTGGTAGGCGGAAGAAGGAAGTAACACTGATTGGGGAGCAACTCGGGGTCGCGCTGGCAAGGTGGCGGTGTTGGCAACATCGTTCTCCTAATCCGGTATGTCAAGCGCCAAGGAACCCTACCATGGAGAGAGAAGCGCTCAGAGTATTTTGTGAAAGCCAAGCTGGGTTCAGAGTACTCACCAGGCCATAATTACGTTCGAAATACGAGATACTTGATACATTCGAGCAGACTGTTCCAGGGTACCTTGAGACAGATGGAAACGACATCTTAGACTATGTGTTAAATCATGGCGGACTCGCCTTGACTCAACCCTCTATCCCTTCTACTTACTCTATCATCCTAAAAAATTCAAACGGCGGGTAACACCAAGCCTGGGGCCTGAGGCCTGAGGAAGAGGGAGGACGGGATGACGTTGGTTGGAAAACAAGTTTCGCGCGGATAGCCGGAGCGCCCAATGCCGAACGTTGTGGCAGTGCGGTCTTGGCGGTCGAGCGAGCACCGCACCCCAACATGAACACCCTCCTTGGCTCTACCTTATTTCTTCCCATTTTCCTTCTCCTCCCCTCTTCTCGCTGTACAAAGCCGCTCCTTTCAACCCGTTTTGCGATACCTAGCATCCTAGACTTGATGCATCGACTGATTCCCACGCGCGGCCTTCCGAATGCTGCCCGTTCGGCAACCCCCCGAGGCGTTTCCGGTGCCGCGTGGCCGCAACGTCATCCCGGCATTCGCACACAGTTCAACTCCAGATCCCTGACCAACGGCGCAAATCGCCCGCCACAACGTCGCCAATACACCCCGGAAGAACTCTTGCAACATAAAAAACAAGCCGAGGCGGTATCAGGCGAACTCCCACCCTCGCCTGTGGGTCCCTCGATCGGCTTCGGGGGATTTGGAGGCGGCGGAGGAAATGGGATCAGGGATGCTATCCTTACGACCATCTTTGGTGTGGCTGTATGTGAGTATCTGTTATATTTTGTTACAAGTCGCGCAAAGGTCGTGCCGAAATACTTGGGACCTCTCGAAAGAGATAACTTCGTGTGTTTGCGAGCGCGATCTCACAGCATAACGCACTTGCCGGCCCGAGACAGAGAACTGATGAGTATCCCCCAGTGTTCTCAGGCGGTATCGTCTACATGGCCTGGTACAAGGAAAATGTTCTGTGGAAGGTGCTTCAACCACAACTAGGCCCGCTCTCCGCTCGCTAAATCACGTACCCTACACAGATAGAACAGGCGTTCGCCCCAGGATATGACCCAGCCCTCGAGCTCGCGAAACACGCCGCGCGCAAACCCACCCCGGCTCAACCCCAGGTCGCTGAAGAAGACGGGCTTGAATGGGATCTGGACGGACCATGGACACAGCACCTGCGTCGCAACGAGCAGGACCTCATTGATCGCATTGTGCAAGGCAACGAAGTTGGCCATTACTTCGTTCTGCTTGGTCCCAAGGTACGTTGAAGTGACATTGGGTCAGGGACAGTCACGGATATTTCCATGACCATCTTGGGTTTGCTTCTCCGCAACCCCATTTGGGCACGGATACAAGCTTTGGGTACGAAGACGACCAGCGTCATGATGTAGAGGGCGACTCGGTCCCCTAGGTGTCGAGCTATGCCGCGCACGACTTCATGGCCCCATCCTGAGGAGTGGACATCTATCCTAACGTTCGATCTGGGGTGACGGCGGCGGTACTTACCACGTCGAACTTATAGGGAACGGGAAAGACGACCATGGTCCTCGACGCGATGCAGGCCATCCAAGCCGAGGGTGTCGCGATGTGCGACGCTCACCCCGACCTGGAAGTCTTCCGCCTGCGGCTCGGCAAGGCGCTGAACTACGAGTACAACGAAGACACCCAGACCGGCCTTTTCCAAAGGCGAGATCCCCGCGAGGGCGGCGCCGCGCTTGACATCGAGCGTGGTGAGTAGACGTGATGGCGCTCCCAGTCGGCGGTGCAGTTAATCGCGTGTCGGCAGCCCTGAACAAACTTGAAAAGGTCGCTCTCCGGCACGCGAAGTCTACCGGGAAACCATTGATCTTGATAATCAACAACGTCCACTTCTTCAACCACGACGATGACGGGAGGAACATCCTTCTCCAGTTTCAGCAGCGCGCCGAGGCTTGGGCTGCGAGCGGTATGTCCTTTCGTCTCACGCCCAAAGGCGACTAATCTGATGACTTTCCAACAGGCATTTTAACAATGGTCTTCAGCACGTAAGTACCATTAGAGACGGCCGTTAGATTATGCTGAAAGTTTGGGTTTCAGGGACGATTTCTGGCCATTCTTTGTCATGCGTAGGTCCTTCCTCTTCACCTAGCCAATCCCCTCCTAACTGTGCAAACGCAGGACAAAACGCCAGCAGGATGCACGTAAGTCGCTCCGTCACCGAAACCTCCCTCGTCATTATCTCACATCTACGCAGGTCGTCTCCGTATACGACCTCTCCAGAAAAGACTCCCTCACCGCTGCCATGCGCATGCGCATGAACGCCCAACGGCCCCGCGCGTCGCCCGAGACGTTCGAGGAGGTCGTGAACCTCGTTGGCGGGCGCCTCACGTACATGGGCAAGGTCACCAAGGCGGCGGACATGATCAAGCACGCCAAACACCTCCTCGACGTCGAGAAGGCGTGGCTCCTCTCGCAGATCGGGCTCATCCCGGACTGCGACGACGACGTGATGGACGAGCAGAAGTGGTCGTCGTGCTCGTGGCTGCTCCTCAGAGAGTTCGTCAAGCGGAGGCAGGACGACGTCGCAAGGAAGAGGGAGGAGATCGAGAGGGGCGAGGCGAAGCCGGAGGATTTGGACGACTTGCCGCTCCCAAGGATATCTTACGTTCGTTCATGTTGTTCTGTTGAGTGGTTTTGGTGCTGACTTCGCCGTTTTCCGCTCTTCTGTGCCCCTCCAGTACGAGGCACGACAGATCATGACCCGCGCAGACTTCATGGACGGTGCGCATGCCGTTTCACACTGTTCCTCCATGCCGCTTCTGCGTTTCCATTCTGAGCCTGTCCCGCAGAACTTGACCGGAAGAACATCATCGCCATCGACGTCAGTCCTCAGACATCCTATAACCGGTCTCCCGTTATCGCTGAATGCTCACCCATCGCGCACGCCTGCAGATCAACCACGACGTGACACCCGATTCGATGCTGATCCTGCACGCGGCGGAAGAGGTGTGCGCGGAAGAAGGCTTCGACGAGCTGCTCGATGGCGTCCGCGACCGCGTAGACGAGATCGAGTCTCTGCACCGCACTCGCGAACTCACGGTGTGTCTTCACTCTCTCTCCATTAACAACGCGTCTCGCGACCCTCCTGCGTGAGGCCCGGCGGGCTGTTTGAGGTTCGTTGCTCATATGTAATCTGCAGTTCAAGGACATCGACAAGGGCGATCGGATTCGTCTCAGCGTCGACAAGGGCGGCGCGCGGCAGGTGTGACGGCTAGGCATGGCATGTACAGCCCCCTCTCATCACACGTCGGTGTTCAGTACGTTCAGTTCCTTCGAGGCATACGTGCGACTGCGGCACCATGGGCCCATGTTTCGACTTCGATTCTGGACGAAGACTGTCAATATAGCACGCACGCACGCTGTTCTATCGCTGCAGACCCAATTTCAGGCACACAGTTCCCCGCTAGAGACAAACATGCCAGCAATGTTCTGCGGCCTCGAGCGCGTCCAACCGACGCAAAGACTTTCAGCACGCATCCGGAGGCTGGCAGGCCAATGGGGGTGAAACAGGGTCCTCCTGCCTCCAGATCGCCGCCTTCGATTGACTCGCCATCTCAGCGAGTCCGGCCTTTAGACCCGCTCTATGCATTGCATTGAGCCTTCCTGCTCATGCCGGAACGCAATGGTTCTCCATGCGCATCAAGGCCCGTCTAGGTGCTCCCGGAACAACACGTTGGAGTGTGTAATGTCTTCGCACGAACGAACTCGCGACGCGTCGTTCTATGGTACGTGCTATCGTGCTCTATCTTCGATCCTCGACCCCGTTTCGCGAACACAGACTAGCTCCGGCGGACAAGTTTCACGGACTCGAAATCGTCCGCGATATCGTTCCTTGCGGGCCGTACCGGGCGCTTTTCGGCGAGTTCTCCGAGACTCACGGATATCGTGTGGGAGGCCTGGCCAGTCGCAAGCTTTATCCCAAGCTCCATGTATGGAGCCACCCCAATGCTCGCATGGCCAGATCGAATACGCAGGCAGGCCCCCTCGGAGTAACGTGCCGCTGCGGTATACACGAGGAAGATCCGGACGCCACGAAGGCGCTTCTGTGTCCCAGAAGACTCGCCCCCCGCATCTACCTGAGCATCATCGGCACGGCGAGCCTGGGCAGGTGCCAGGTGCCGCGTCCTATGATCAGCACATGCCGCAGTTGTGCTACGTCGCTCTGTCGCTGGCCATGAGAGCACCAGCGCACCATCGCGCGTCCAACGGTATATGCCGTGAGCTGGCGGAGCGACGGGGCCCTTGATACGTATACGCCGTCTTTAATGATCTCAAGATCCGGAAGCGTCTATGCGGTGAGGACGCTTGCCTCCCGTCGCTTCATTCCTGGGCATCGGCCTGCCTGACCTGACTGCTGACCGTGCAGAGCTTCATTCTCAGTGGCACTGATAACGCACATCTCCTAGGCGTATGTGCGTGTGTGCCGCTGCAGCCCCTTTAGGTCGCAGCGCCACCTATGCACTGTTCGCTTCATCACGTCGCAAGACGCTTCGAAAGAGCTGTACCTGCGAAGCTTATACCACGTACCAGAGACCGGCGGAGAATAGAGACACGCTGCAGTGCTTCCGCCGAACCGATGCTCCAGCCCAGCGCCAGGAGGGAATCCGCGCCCTATTCTTGACGCCTTCGAGCCGGATGAGGCGCACGCGAGCGGGCTTCGCTCAGGGTCCCATTTCCCATCCTGGCCAACTATACTAGGAACTCAGCACTATACTCTAGCTGGCGCGTACAAAAAGAGCACTCACCCTCGAACCCTTTACAGAACGGAGACGCTGATCGCGCGGCCCACATCCGACGCTGCGTCCGATGCCTACGTGCTTCGTCCCCACTGGACCACGGCGCGAGCATCCACTCCATCCACATCCATGGACCATGTCTCCGCGGTGTGAAGGTGAAGTGGTGCTACGCGGGTCCTTTAGGTGTGAGTCCACCACGCCGCCTGAAATCTGCGGAGAGGTTGGGAACAGGGTTCGTCGAAATTGCCTTGGATGAGCCGCGGTCAGTGCGGCCATCGGCAATGGTTCATGAACGCTGCTCAGTTTGAGTTGGTCGGGTCACCGCTGATCGTTCGGCCTATTATTGCAGGGGCAAGATGCCATGCTGGTCTTTCTCGCGTCTCTCACCGCATCTATCTTCGAGACGAGCGTCATGCGGATGGGGTCGTGTTTTGAATGCAGAGTGAGTATGGCGTCGTCCGGCCTTCCACGCGTCTGGCGCGGTGTACAGGCTCCGAATATTGAGTAGGGCTTCCTTCTGGCCTCGGTGGAGTTTCAACGTTCGAGGGCCGACCTCCCACAGATGTATTATTGTTGGAAGACCGGACGCGTTGCCTGTCCCGGAGACCGGCGGGCCTCCGCAGTCCCGCCACGCGCAATCCAACCGAGAGGGATGAGGATGGCATGGATGCAGTGGGCCATGGACTCGCGGCGTGCGGGCTTAGAAGACTTCTTGAATTCGATGGCATGAGACTCTGAACCGCTCAGCGCGTCGACAGAGGAATCGTAGCTCAACTACTCTCACTGACCAATAATTCGTTCATGATCCCGGGCCGTGTTAGGACGCGCACGATATCCCGACCTGATCGCCTTCGATCAGATCATGCACGATGGAGAGGGTGCCACTCTACCTACGAAGATGAGTAACGCGTGCGGCGCAAAACTTGATATCGCCGAAAGGGACAATACCATGGACTAGACTAGTCCATAATCATAAAGCGTCTTCCATATCCTAGGAACCCCCTGGATTCACCTCCATCACGACAGTGCGGTGCCCCATGCTATACCCCGTGTCGTCCTCGCTGATTTGCGTGGGTCCTCGTGTGAGCCTAGGACACCAGCGAGCGGCCAAACCGACGCGCTGTGGCCGCCGCTTGCTAACCTCGACCGAAGACGTTACGTTCGCGTGCCACCATCTGTTCTTCGTGTCTTCGAAATCCACATATCGCGTGCTGATGCTCACTTCTATTTGGTATTCTCGGTCTGAGAGACTGATTTCGTATCAGCGAATTGTGGATCCAGCAGCGAGTAACATGGGAGCTTCTCCCTGGTATGCGGACTTTCCTATACATGGAAAGAAACAGGAGAAGGGGAGACAAATTAATCATACCACACTTGATTGATATGCTTCTATTGTCCTACGATCGCAGCGTGCCTTGTATTTCTCCTTCGGGCTGTTGTAGCGGTTGAGACCGTTCGGTCCATGATCACTTTGGTAAGAGGTCCAACTTGGAGGTACGGAGGAGTGAGGATCCCAGAGCCAGAAAATCGTATCGAGAATATCGCTGTTGAGAACGTCAATATATCGAACACGAGGTCGTTTAGAAACAGATGTTGCAGAAACGTAGCCAACAGGGCGCACTACGACTGGAAGCTAGGTTGGACGGGAATCGCCGGGACTCTCGCCGGGACTCCTTCAAGTAAAGCATCGAACAGGCTGCAGACCTCGATCTAGCGATATAAAGCAGTGTCATACGATGCAATAATCGGCTTCCATACGCTTCGAATGTGACGTAGTTCCTTCAGGTGAGTGGCCTCCTCGCTGAGAACCTGTCGCCGTATGTCAGCGATGTCCTTGGTTATCGACTGGAAATCGAACTTACGATTGAATGAATACTCCATACCTTACCACAATGACGATGGTCCGCGAGACCGCCAGACATAGGACTGTGCGGGCAGCCTCATCATCGAACACAGAACGCACCTTCGCAATGACGTCGAGCGAAGCATTCTCTCTCCAAGTCAGCTCAGACATAACCCTACTACTCCCTTACCACTGCCTTCGACGGACACCTGCGTCAGCTGGCCCCTCCAAGCTCCTCCAAGAGAATCAACCGACCTACATATAGTCATCAGTTCTATTCCACAACATCATATGGACACGCCACTCGCCCGTCTAGCCCCCTTCTAGGCACCTGCCCTTCCTTCCTGCGCATTCTCAGGCGTATACGAGCCGCGATGCGCCACAAGCCCCCTGCGCAGGGCCACGGGACGTTCTAGACGGCCCGATATCGACGATCCCCATCCTGGACGAGTTCAGGCTTCAGAGCCTCAGATCGTAGGAATCTCGGGGAGGACAAGGGACCTCGAGAAGAGAAGATCTGCAAGCACATGGGCTCCGAAACCATTCAGATGGGCATAGATCAGTCCAGGACCGACTCCGCTTACGCATGTGCGTTGTGCAGATATGGGAATAGTGCACTTCCAGATGCCTCCAGACTTAGTGCGTATCATCGAGGCTGCCCGCTCTCACCTCCCGAGCCCGTAACCTCCCGCGCATGACGTCAGGTGGTCGTTTCGCACCATTCTCACCTCTCTTCCCGGACGCGGCGGGGCTGTGTGCCAAACACCAAGTTTGAGATTGGCCTTATCGTCATCCCATGGTCCGCGGCGGACGCTGGACCGGTGAGAGTTTGTGGTGGCATCAGGATGGCGTCATTGCACGCTTGCTCGAAACTTCTTGCAGTCAGAATAACCATCCTATCGACGCCGTATCATCCTGCGCCGCTGACTTGTTAGAAGGCCAAGCACAGACTGGAGCTGAACTCAATTGCGTAAATATGCATGATCGCAGAGAACGATAGGACAGAGCCGAAGCCCCGTCGTGCGATATCGACGCGTCGCCTTCATATTCCACAATACAAGCATGAGCGAGTACGAGTCGTTCTCGTTCTGATCGATTCTGATCGCGCTACATATGGACGTCCCAAACGCCGCGACGTCGCGACATGAATGATAACGAGGACTTGCTGGGATGCCACGGAGCGTCAACAAGGAACAACTAGCCCGACCGAATGGCGAAGCCCAATATGACCACAAGAACTTGAAAGAGAGACCAAGCCAGAATCAGCCAGAGTCACCTCGCCCAAAACCACTCAGCATGGGAACCATCGCTGGCGCACTGGTGTGGGCGGTAAGTACCAAGACATCTGATCCATGTCTGACAGCGATCAATCCCGGAACAAGCCCTTGTCTTCGAGATAAACCAGCGGCTCGATATGGCAGATGTAACGGTGTACGAATACAAAAGCTTGCTCGCCCGAGAGATGCGGACCACCGAGTCAAGCCCGCTCAGTTGGGACAATCCGATCGCGGATCGGCGAAACGCCAGGTACGGCGCCTAAAAGCGCATTGTAGGCGCCTCTGTCTCCACTGGCGAAAGGCAGATGCATTGGAAACGCCAACGAAAAACTTCAGCTTCAGCCTCTCTGTCGCCGTTCTCTGAAGGCCTGAAAGATTTCATGGCGCTAGGAGAAGTCACCCCGCGTGGATCAGGTGCAAACGCGGGGGTGGAGAAACAGACGCCATGAGCGGGGAAGGATAGGCGGATGTTCACCCAGCAGACCAGACAGCCTCCTCCGCAGGGTCCTCTCCTGAATGCATGACATGCCCGCATGGCGTACTCGTGACGGGGAACATTCATGCTGCTAATGCCGCACCCCAACCGTCTGACCTGCATCATGCAGTCGTGAGTCAATGCTACGAGGGTGAGCATTTTCCGGAACCTCAACGAGAAAGTCATGTTCCTTTTTGTTCGGCAAACTTGGCAGGTCCGCCGTGAATAGCGTGGCAGGTTGTCTTTTCCACTTCCTAAAGTGGACCTGATCGTAAGCCGGCCAAGCATACCGCGTCATCTCCCTCAAACATCCACCGATGCACAGCCTTCCGGGACTGGTAGGTGTGCAACGGCGTAGTCGGGGCGGGGCGCTTCAACAATGTCATGGAATCTTACATCCAGTCCAAGGAGTGGGTACAGATGACGAAGAGGGCGGAACACGGACGGACCTTCTTGCACATGCATACAGTCGGGCTGCATGCCGTCGGTGTATGTCCCATCGAACGTGCGCACTGCTCGCAGCGACTTTCTCCAGCGTAGGCCGTGGCTCAGCTGCCACCTACATACGTTAGCCCGGGTCTAGCCTCATCCTGAGCCTTGAATGTCCTAGAGTATCATGCTGACGAATGATAAGTGTGAAAATCGGACTGTCCGCACTGGACAGTGCCAAAAAACTTCGATGGAGCTGCACACCTTTGACTCGAGCTCCCCGACATCATCATGAAACTCCACAAAATTTCGCATCCGACGTCGGCTTCAGTTTGTTCTCGACGTCTCCATTCAGTCAGCGGATTCTCGAATAAAGCCGTGCGTACTCGGACTCGGAGGATGTGTAGCTCGGAGGCAAAAGTGCGCTTGGACGGATTCGAGTCCCCGGAACACAGGATGGGCGGAGTTTTAAAACGAGGCTGAGTAAGCACACACCCGGAGCCCAGCGAGGCTGTGCACAGTCCCCAAGGGCCTGGGCCTGGGCCTGGCCCTGGCCCTCAGAACTTACTGGTGCTTACCAGCCAACTTTGTGGCACCGTGTTTACCAAACACCAGAGGACCCAGGTAGGGTCTAAGTTCACAAAACATGGAAGCTGTACAAAGAGTCATCACATTGAAACCTAAGGCCAGATATTTATCTCCATCCGTAAGTCCATGGACAGACATCCCAAAAGAGCGGTGAAAAGCTACGCACAATGAGTGGCACTACAGTACTACGCTGCGCCGCGATGACCGCACTCCGAATCCGATTCGCCCAAACGCACACAATTGAAGACTGCGCCTTGAAGGTTTATGCATTGCCTTGTACGAGGGAAGATGCGTATTGCTTCTCTATGCGAAGATAGGCAACATCCTTGATCTGTCGCTCTATTCAACCCGAAGTACGCATCACGGAGGAGCGCATCCCCAACCCCGCTTTACTTGCTGAAAATTGAATCCCTTCACTCGCTTAGTCGTTTTACGCAAGAAACAATGTTGGCGCAGTAGGTAAATAGCGCGGCCCGCCATGTCAACCTCCCAGCTGCTATCCGACAGCCTTCTTCCTTCAGGTGAAACGGCATTCAGGCGGCATCCGTGCGTGAAACCAGGCGCAAAGGGAGCCTTCGCTCTGCCAATCCCGTCCGACAACCTCAAGGTCAATGTCAGGCGGGGCTGATACCCGCGTGCAAAGTAGGGATAAGCTCCACTTCTCGTTCCTGATGTGCACTCACGACAAATGTATGGCACCCGTCCCGTCCCTTGTCCGAGATACCTGCCATGGCAAGTGGATCCGGGAGCCGCCAAGTCTATCTCTCTGATGGCGCGATCCAGAAGCACCCCCGCGCCCGGCGCGAGATCCTTTTCCAACTCGAAGCAAAGCCCCCGCCGTAACGTGACGACTTACGCAGCGTCCCGCGCTACGCCTGCGGAAAGTAAAGGCGCTGTCAATGGAACGCGTAGGGTCTGCTGTCTACCTATCAGGGTGGAGCGCCGCGGCGACATAGGGACAGGCCGTCAGCGTCACGAAGCATGAACAAAAGAGCCGTTGCGAATGCCAGCACCACGGCGACAAACGGCCTGTTCGGGCGGCGGTCGCTCTCAATTGCCAGGCGCTGTACGATATGCATATGGTATGCAGCATCATATCCGTCGGGGGACGGCGGCGCAGTACGTGACGTACCGTTCCACGATCGCGAGCAGATACGAATGGGCACGTCGAACAATCAAAGACCCGACGTTTCCAGAGCGACGCCCTCGGCTGGGTCGAGGTACGATACGCGCTGTACATGTCCACAATGGACTGTCGCCGGCAACTCATGAATGGTTGGATGCCGTATGTTCGGGCCTGGAAGGCTGCAATGCAACGGACCACGCCGCGAGCCACTACGCGGCGTTCATTCGTGGTGCCGAAGTGGCCAGAGTGCGATTGGGAGCGTCATGCGCGGTCGCGAGGATATTAGAGAGCTGGAGACAGGGTGATGTGGACTTACTTCGGCCTGCATTCCCCATCCACCGTGACATATCGTTGAGTCTTTGCCAATCTGAAGTCCTGAGCGTGTCTTCGTGAAGCACCTGCAGACAGCGGGCGCGAGCTCGGCTAAGCGTAAGAGCTGGGGTCAATCAGCTCAGCAGAAAAAAGAAGCGAAGAGGATGTTTTAGAAGAACAGAATAACCGGGTACTGATATGCCTGGTAGCCACGCCGGCGTCCTAAAAGCTCCAAACGAGTGGAAGCGAGATGCGCGGTATCCTCCACCTTGTCCTCTTCCAATCCTAACGAGGTGTAATATGTCAGCCATGACACGATGCGGTCTCGGGGACTCGTAATCCACTTACCGCCTGCGGTGCTGGCGCGGAGACAGCGCGAAGGCAAGCGCACCGTGTACCGACACGCAGCGCGCAAGCGGGTATACCCTAGGTCCTGGGCAGGGTGCAAGATGAAAAGGCGAATAACGCCGGAGGGGGTCTGATGCGCGAGAGAGAGCAGTTTGAAAGGGGATCTCGACTAACCTCCCCTAAGCGCGCCGGCGGTACAATGCGGAGTGCAGATTGATTGACCCCACCCGAGGGAATATCAAAGGCGTTCGGTGGGCGCGGGACGTCTAGACATAAGCGAAAGGTTTGACCCTGACCTATAAGAAGTAATCGTGTGAGCAACATAGGCGTTCTATGAACAATTGAACGGCCTTAGGGACTTGATCACGGTGGAGGTCGGGCGGGAGCACAGGAAGGCGGTAGTGCGGGATACGATTTTTGAGTTGCTCTGGCGTCACCCAGCTGCTGGGACCAGGCGGCAAGACAGATGGACAGAAGCATATACAGTCCTAACGGCAGTTATCGATCCTAAGGGACGCGAGCGCGATCGCTTGCCCATGTTCCCTTTCCCTGCCCGAGCAGGCCCTGCAGCCCAGGCTGGCAGTCCTGCCCGGTGCTTAGACCTTCATCCTCAAACAGGTACATGAACCTTCGAGCCGCGCGAACAGTGATAGGAACACACCTCCCTGAAGAGCTCCAAATACGAAGAGCGGGTGAAAGACGGCGATGGGTCCGAGCACAGAGGCTCCCGGAGAAGCGGTCAAGAGAGGAGTCGAAGGACAAGATGCGGTCATGTGCCGGCCCACCTGCCACGGTCGCGAGAGCACGATGGGCAACGCGATAGCCACGTTTTCGATGCGCAGCGGCGCGCCCTAGGAAACCCCCCCCGAAGGCCCGTGCAGCGTGCAGTGTGCCCGAGGTTCCATAGCTGGGGGAGTTCTTCTGAGGCGGCCACACCTGAAGCGAAGGGAGTCAAATGTGTCCGTTTTGAGAGCGGTGGGAGCCTCAACATCAAGGTTGTTCGCACGGTCCGGCGATACCCGCCCAGCGCTGGCCCCCGACGACATGAGGGACTGAGGGCGCCGAGGTGTCGGGGACCGAACGCGGGAAAATACCGAGCACCGACGCCTGCGCGCCCGCGACGTCACGTAAGGGAATGTCAGGGAGGGGCGAGCTTGGGAACCTGAGAGCGCGGGCGGTCAGTCGCAGGCGGTGAGAGCGTCGGTCTCCGGCGACTTACCTCTTGATTGAAATGCGGTGCAAGGGTTCCCGTCTCCAATTCCCTGAGAGTCTCCCATCTCATGCGTACATGTATACGTCTCCCATCGCCCGATACAGATGCGTAATCGACATCGACGCCCCGCCATCGCGCCCTGTGTGTCATTAATCTCTCGAAAGCCTGACCCACTCGCCGACGGGGTTACGCCTGCCTACTCCACAGGCAAGGGACGTGCTTCCGAGCGAACGTTGATGCTAACTGAATTCTGAAGATCACGTTTAGGGCGCGCGTAGGCGCTCTGTGCATATGCTGGCTGGCAGGACGTGGGATCGACAGAGGCGCAAATCGGGCATCGCAACCCCAGCGGGTGTGAGAGTGACACTGATGAACCAAAGCCACACACGGTCATACTCGTCTGAGACCACGCAGGGGCGCGGAGAGGGCTCGATGGGAGATGGTGACACGGGTGAGGGAGCAACGAGCAATCCACAACGTTCGGTAACACGGACAGCGACATCGAGGATGCACGAGCACGACAGAACAGAACATCCCCCTGCCATTTCTCAACCCCAGGCACGAACGACTGACAGACGGACAGGCAGGCTTACATGGACCAGAAGGCCGCCAGCGGAGACGCAGAGCCAGACCGTCGCGGGCGACGGATGACGGAGGGCGTGTCTCGGATATAGCGCGCGTGCGACTGGCACCTCGCGCGACGAGCGAGCATCCCGAACTTCTAGAACGGGACGCCAGAGCCTTCCAACCACTGCCTGGCGATGCATGGACGCGGAAGTGGAAAGCGGACGGGAACGCGCGGGGGCGGCCCGCGGGACGGAGCTCGCACGTCGCCAGCTGAGCGTAGAGACCGAGCTGCCAGCTTGCCTCGTTCTTGTTCTTCGACATTGTCGTTGTCTCGCCCGAACCTTTCAGTTGTTCAGTTCTATTGCGGTGCATTACAATGTATTGGCACACAATACCGTGCTCATTTCCGACGCAATAGGACCAAACGGCCAAACAGGAAGTGGACCATTCGTCCGCGCAAGCACCTTGGGTCCACCAGAGGATCCACGGCGCAGCACAGACATACGCTCGACATCAGCATCAGCTTCGACGCCCGTGCACTGCACGAACGCGTGATCGCACGAAGACCGGTCGTCGAGATAAATCCCATTGGGCGGGGCGACGACAAGGCCCGCATGGGAGAGGGAGGGCGGTAGAGCGGCGCGGTGCAGAATGATGTCATGGGATATCGGCCCAGCACATGGACGAGCTATAACACAAGGCTAGGAAGATGCGCGGGGTCGGGCTACTGGTGACTGAGGTATCCGGATACTCGCCTCTAGCCTCCCTCCGAGGTGTGTTCCGCGCGCAGATGCAGAGTCCTGATGCTGTTCGAACCCCGCTGTGTTCGTGTCCCTGCGTCCGGAAGGTGAGTTTCTGCGAGTGGCAGGGTACGAGCCCGACTCGGGATTCGAATGGGAGGTGGATTCCCTGATGAGAGGACTTCTTGATGGCGATGACCTCGAACACGATGGGAGGCGGGCGGGAGAGGGGCGCGACGAATCGCTTGGCGTCAGCACGGAGGGAGCATGGAACCAGTGCGCGGCTACCCATTTGGGGACGACCAACTGCGTCGAAGTTGAGCAAGCGCGCGTGAATTCGTTTCAAGGCCTAGTGTCGCCGTGGCCCTCTGTGGTCTTATCTTCGCCCGGTTCCAAGTCTAGCGATGCGGAAACACGCAAGAGCGACCTTCGGGATCCAAAGACGACTGCGATCATACGGAAGTGTGCCTGCAGGATATCTGTAAGTGTGACTGTTACGAGGTCTAAGAACGCGAGCTGTGAAGAGAAATGGATGTGGTGATCGCTTCTTCCAAAGCCTCGCAAAGGTCTACCACACTGCGGACACAAGCAAACTTGGCGCCTCGACAGTAGTCGACAGCTTGCGACTTGCCCTACACCACATCGAAAGGGTAAGTAGAAGGTCCTTCAAGCAAACAAACGCCAGAACGTGAACGTGGGCATGTCCACGCTCCACAGCAGACTTCCAAGGGCCCGAACCCTCGAACCCTCAGCTCGGCGCCGTCGGGTGCCAAAGCCCCACTTTTTAACCAAACAGCGCCGCGCTCCACACTTCTTCGAGCTGCACACCGCAACCCGTTCCGAAATGAGGCCATGGCCACAAGAAGGTCGAAGGTCGAAGAGAGGGACAGGAAGAAAAGAGGGGCGAGACGACCCCGACCGCGGGAGCGACGGTAGGGCAAACGCCCTCCGCAGCCGCAGATCATGAGCCGAGCCCTGCCACGAAAGCGTGGAATAGGCTTGCGACGGACGTGCGACATGAAGGGGGAAAGGGCGGTGAAGAAACGAACAAGCGAATTGAAGCAAGCGGGACGCGGTGCAGTGCACGGGGCGGGAGAACACTCGGTATCAAGTTGCAGCGTACACGAGCCGACCAGGTGGCGAGAGGGTTAACCGCTGGAGAAAGGTATGACGACAGGGGTTCGCGCGCGAAAGGCTCGAAGGCTCGGATGGCGGATCTGAACGAGTAGTCAAGGAAGGGCCCTACTCCCCTACTCAGGATAGAGCATTCGAGGCAACCCCGATCTACATCAGACCGGGCGAAGACAAGAAGTTGTTTTGAGGGTAAGTATGAGTATGCACGTTCGAATCGCGCAAACCATCGTGGCAGAATCAGGAAGGATCGGAGGGCACAGATAGAACCACTGAACGCTGCGTGTATGGTGGATTGGCCGCACTGGCAGCCACCATCGACAACCCCGCACTCGGCGGAAGAGGGTCGAGGGTCCTATCCCCGTTGCCGCTCCCGCTGCCTCTCCCGTCCCCCCTACCGCCATCGCTCGGACGCTCCTCACTGTGCCAGCGCAAAATGCAAAACGCAAAACGCACACGTAGTCAACGCGCGAGCAATGCTCTCCTGCACTGGCCCTGGTCCCATCGTCATGCAATTGCAATCGGCCGTGCCCTCTGGCGAGCCGTCGCCAGATCGTCTCGCAGTGATATGGAGTAATAGCACGGCATATCCGGCGCGAGGGAATTCCAGGAGGCTTCGCGCTCTCCCATCGCCCAACGGATACCGTTCTTGCGCCCTTCACAAGTCCGCCTTCCCAGCCTCGCCAGCCTAACGCGATCCGACACCGGGCATTCGCATGCGCGTAAACCGCCATTGCGTCCGACTGCCAACGATTGACTGCTCACTATCACTGATGCTAGGCCATAGGCGAGAACGTGCGTTGTCCTGCCGTCGGAGGCGATAAGTTATGACACTCGGAGGAAGCTGGCCTCGCGGGGCCCCGGGGGACGTCTCCGTTCCGCTGTACAGTCACCGCGATCGCCCTCGATCGTAATAAGTAGAAGTACCACCCAACGGCAGTAGTCGTACACACGTATCGAGAGGGCAGGAGCGGATCACGCCAGCTCACATCTACGCGTATGCAGTGAGTATAGACGTTCGTTGTATGCGCTCGGAATTCGCGCCGCCGGCTCGAGAGAGGGCATACACTGTACGTGATGCATCGCGCGTGTCCTGTAGATCTCGCGCGCTCAACTCGCGCCCCTTCTCTTCCCCGCGCGCGTCTCGCGCCTCGCGCTGTGGTAAGCGAGAGCCATGCGTCCTTCGTCCAAAGGCAAAACACGCATGATTTCTGGCGCGTACGTACAAGTTATGCCCTGGCATGAGGCATATAGGCATCGTGGCACGGACGCGAGCCTGCACTGAATGAGGGCAGCTCCATCCATCCAGTCGCGGGTAGAGAAGACACGTCTTCGCGAATGCCCTCCCAGGGCCAGAGGGGCAAGCATATTCGCGCGGCTGCGTCTCACGGCGATTGCGACATCGGTCCACCGAACCAACACGATCCGTCCAGCACCGGTACAGCACTTCGCACGTGGACCTCTCGCCTCTCGCTCCTCAGGGAAAGTAGTCCACGCAGAACACGGAGGCGGGAGTAAAGGTGAAGGTGATGATAGGCAGAGGAGGACTTACATGTTCTCCGCCGCCCTACCGCCCTCCAGGCACTCGCGCTCCCATGCTCCTGTCCTTGAACCTTTTCCTGGTCCTGGTTGTCGCGTTCGGGAGTTCGTGCTGCCTGATTGCCTCCCGCCACGACCAATCGATCCGGAGCCTTGAGTTTGCGTTTGTTCCACGACCATCTGCGCCGCGTCCGCGGGTGGAGAAGGCAGCACTCAGCATTGAAGAGCCACTTCTAGGGCTCTACCGAAGCGTCGCGGTGCCATGCAGAGAGGCTTTGAACCAGGCACCTCGCTGTCGTCGCCTCCACCGTCATCGTCGTCGTAGCCTAGAAGTAGAAGTGTGAAGCCACGAGATCTGAACCTCGAAGGTTTTGCAGTTCTTCAGGTCCTTGGTGGGACAGCGTGTAGGCGCGAGCGGCCCAAAGGAGGCCTGACGCCACTTCGGATTCTACTTCGTCGTGCCTAGCAAGTACCGCAGGAGTGAGAGCCCAAGTAAGAAAACAAAGTAGTACGAAGCAGCATCCGTCGCCCCAGTCCCACTCTGAAACGAGACGCGCTAGTTTTCGAAGCAGCCATCGTCTTGGCCAGCCTGAAACGCCACCCCCGCAGTCCCAAAATTTCTAGCTCGGAGGTTGAGTTTGTAGCTTGTGGACCGAGGCCCGAGTTCCAAGAGACGAGGAGAAGACGGTGACTGTCAAGTTACGGTAAGAGTCGGTGCGCATCGCGCCCGCCTGGCCGTGGAGTGCGGCGCTGGGCGCCCGACCCGGCGGCACGCAAGCTCCTGCGGCGGCTTCGGGAATAGTCGAGGATTAGCGCTTGCGCTACGCCTACCGAGATTCGACAGAGCGAGTTGGTCGATCGTGGGCGCGAGTGAAAAAGAACAAGAACAAGACAAGATACAACGAAGTGCGCGCCGCTGCGGGGTGGTCAGACCCGTCATCGCTGATGATGTGCGCAGAGGCCGGCGCCGCGCGACAGAAGGCAACGTACAACGTAGAACGAACTTGCTCCTAGGTCGCTGCCACAGACAGCGGGTCCGCGCGGCGTCGGAAGTCCGCATACGTAGTGGGGTTATGATTTTGCAATTGGGGGTTGGGGGGGTTGGGTATTGTCGAACCTTGTATTGACAGTGGTTTTGTTTTGAGATGATGAGGATCATCATCTCAATGGAGGTGGAACAGGGACCGGTAGGGGATATGCGGATGCCCACTGCTAGGGGAGCATAGGTCCGAGCGCTGGGACGCGGCGCCCGCGCGCGATGGCGATGGCAATGGGATTGGTCTGGAGTGTGTACAGTGTATCGTCATCATCATACTAATACTATACAGTGGTATGGACCGCTGCGCGTCCAAGATATGGCGGATTGCAGCGCCCCGTCCATGTCCTTACAAAGATGCATATGCGTTTCAGAGGGCTCAACTCGGAGACTAGTCAAGATGCGTGTATATGGTGATATGGACGTCTGTCGTGCGTGGATAGGCTCGGAGGGGTGCGGTGCATCGCAAATTGAAGAGGGCCCGTTTGGTAAGTATCGGGTTGGGGGCTTAGTGTAGGCGGTTAACTTCAGGGCGCGTGTTCGAGCTCAGGAGGAAGACACCTCGAGTCCGAGATACGTCAGGGGATCGGACGAGGTTATGCTCGGAAGGAGACTTGCACTCCATGCTCGCCATCATCACAACTCTATATCTTCCGGCTTGGCGCAGGACCACATACATCTGGTATGATATCTTTCCAAACTCGTCGCACAAAGGGTCTGTGAGGCCCCATAGGGAACGGATATTCATATGAGTAGCCGGATATTGTCATAACTTACCTGAGATGTACGGAATGTGGCGATTGGGTGACGGAGACGGGCCCCTCAGCACGGGTGGGGTGGTGGTGCACGACAATGGGGCCCGGGCGACCTCAAAGAAGAGAACAAACAGACGACCCCGAAACGGGGCGTGCGGTTGTGCGTCCGCGTGAAGAGAAAGAAAGTTTATGAGCGTCCAACGGTCCATCGTCCGTGCAAGATGGATCATGGAGCGCGCCGCTGCACGCAAGCGACAAGTCAAACCAAAGAACCCGAACGGCAAGATGTCCGGTGTCGCGCGCCACCTGAAGCGCGCCGGGTCGGCGTTCTTGAAGTTCTCGCCTGTCGGGGCTGCCACTCGTCGGACAGAAGACTTGCTCCAGAATGGAGAAACGTGTTCAAATTGGCGGTGGCACGCTGGACCTGACGCAGACGCGCCCGGCGTTGAATCTTCGCGTCAGACGCGCCAACGTCATGATTCGCAAAATGGTTGGGGAATCGCGCCGTGTGGGAGAAAGTCGGATCTGAACGCGACGACGGGTTCAGATGGGAGTACTGTAGCAGAGTTGCAGGGAGGCACAACAAATGTTCTGTTCATCAGCATTGCTTGGACACCCCAGCCGCGGTCGCGGTGGTTCAAGACGCCCGACGGAGGACGACAGCGCATCAGGCGAGCCCGCGCAAAAGCGATGCTGTTGCTGCATGGTTGGCCACTGTCGCGCCTCGGGGCAGGGCGGGGTGTGCTTGGGAACGTCGTCCGTCGGTCAGTGATGATGGATGCGCGGTGTCAGGATTCCGCTATTCGGATGTCCGTGCGTGTGTTGGAGCGGTGAACTGACTGGAACTGACTGGCGTTCAGTATGGTACAGTATTAGTAAGCAAGCAGTCGGCACGGCGGAGGGAGGCAAGAGGCGGTGGCGGGCTGGGCGCGACTGGGGCGGGCGCGCGGGATGGTCCGGCGCGGCTCGGAGGCTCGGGCCAGTGCACGCAACGCTGGCTGTCTCTTGGACCCGCTCGATATGGAGAAGTCCGGCGCCTGTGGGACGGGGCTCGGAAGATGTTTCGAGATCTCGATAACGTTCCTGGCAGTGTCACCCCACCCAGTCCAGTCAGAGAGCACTTATATATTCTCCTCGGACTCCCTGCGGTCCCCTCGTCGTCGTCGCTTCCGCTCTCAGCGACATATCTGTCTCTCCGTCCTCAACCACATCTACCCCTCTCCAGCTGTCCTTGCCGGTGCCATCACATCTGCTGGCTATTTACGAAGACCCGCAAGCCCTCCATCTGCATCTGCCTCGCGGTGGTTTAGCGAACGGTCCACGCCCCTGCCTCGTTCCTCAGCAGAAGGCCAAGTCTCACGGTGAGTTTTCCTTTTCGAAGGAGGGAAGTCCGGATCAGAAGGGCAGGGATTGGAACTCCGCCGAAATTTACGGCTTGATATTTGTTGGCTGATGGGAGCGCGCGGGCGGATATACCCCCGCGCGTCTCAGGCCGCGTGCCGGACCTGCTCCCATGGCTGCCTGCCCTTGAACCATCCCAAGACTCGCAACCTGCCATTTTCTTCCTCGACTAGCCCCCATCGGCATATGCTTATATCTATCCTCCCCTTCCAGTTCTCCCTTCCCCACAAGTCTCCCCTTTGTCTCGCCCGCCCTCCGCACCACCGTCCTCTCCCCGCGACACCCTCCCCATGGCCGCTGTATCCGGTCCATCCACTGCCCGTCATCCCTCTCCCATGAAGAGGCAGACGCGGATGTCCTCTCGCCCCTCGGGTTCGAGTTCGTCCCATGTGGTGGTCAGTACAGGCGCTACTTGTGAGTTGCCTATTTGAGTGCTGACACTCGTTCGTTTCAACTCCCGTAGGATCCATACTACGGTCATGAAGAGACCGCTAAGCTTTGTGGGCGATTCGTGACCCATTTATTTGCGTGTCCGGATCTGCCGCCACTTTCCACTGCCGTCCCTCCCGCACCTTCCCCTCCTCTCGCGAACTTTATCGCCTACGCCCTCCATCGCACCCGACTCCATTCGTCCGTGACGTTCGCCGCGCTCTACCTCTTGCAACGCCTAAAAGCCCGGTTCCCTGCCGCGCGGGGTTCCTCAGGCCATCGTTTATTTATTTCGGCGTTCATGATCGCATCCAAGGTGATCTGCGACGACACCTACTCGAATAAGTCGTGGTCGATCGTCGGCCAGGGCATGTTCGCCCTCCGGGAGATCAACCAGATGGAGCGCGAGATGTGCTCCTACCTGGAGTGGCAGCTCAACATCGAGCCGAACGCGCTGAAGGAGTTCGAGGCAAAGGTGCGACGCGACTTCAAGGGCCTCGGGCCGTATCCGACGTATGTCCTCCCTTCTCCCGCGCCGTCCCCCATGCCCTCCACAACGCCGTACAACGCACAGACGGGCGCCCCCGCACCCACGCCCTCCTTCGCTGCGCGCTCGCAGCAGCCTCCCTCGACTTCGCCCCCGAAGCCGATACCGCCTCCCGTCCCCGTGCACGCCGGCGCCCCTCCGCACTCCGCCCCCCACTCGGCTTCGTCTTCGCCGCACACCCCCGGAACTCCTGATACTCCCGAGTCGTCGATGTCGACGTCGACGTCGCCCGCGTCGAGCGTGTCGCCATCGACACCAATCGGGTATGAGGACCACTCCGTTCGGGTCGTGTCCAGCGGCACGATCGGCACGCCCATCGCCATCGACTCGCAGTCGCCGACGACCGCGCCGTACATGCCCGGCACGTCGTCGTCGAGCGCCGCGGTCGCGTACGCCGCCGCGCGCAATGTCCCCGCTGTCCTCAAGAAGGCCAAGTGCGGCGACATCTTCGCGCGCGCGAGCCCCTGCGTCTGGTAGGAGCCCCTTGCTTTGCTTGACTGTCCATGTTGTGGACCCACCCCTTTGCTCGCTGCATATATTACTCATCGCGCGTGCGTATTGCATTGCATCTTTGCCTTGGACATATTATACCCCTCCTCCCTTTTACCCTTTGCTTCACACTTGCTGGTTTTTGGGGATTGGGGTCGCTCTCGGTTTGTTCATCCATGTCTCGTCTCGTCTCGCCTCGTCTCATCTCATTGCTCATCGCACGCACGCATGCCCACACATCATCTCCCATCATACAAGTACCACCGTCGCAATATCCGTATATCCAACCATGTTGTATAACTAGTCCGCCAAGACGTACATTCTCATTGTCTCTCTCGTGCTTTCTCTCTCACTCTTACGTATCTATCTCGCACTAGGTAGTAAGGTTATTATGCACACACCCGCCGCAGAACCGGAATACACAGAAACATAATAACCTCCACCTTGCCGTCTGCCTGCGTACCTCCAAGCTCAAGGCCTCCGCCTTCCACCCTAGGACTGGAAAGAAAATATTCAAGCTCAAGCCCCTGTCGGTACTGCGACGTCAGGCCCTTCTCCAAACCGGCTCGATCACGATCGCGACCGATCCAAGGTGCAACTGCGAAGGCGGGCTTGTACCGCTCCGCCTCTTCAAAGGTTCCTCGTCCGCGTTCTGTCGATCGCGTCTATGGAGCAGCTGTTCGGCTGTCGCGCGCGCGGTGACAACGGCCCCACTCGCGATCGTGCGTCCCACGTTTCACGTCCCGTCCTGAGCCATAGCCGGCGGCGAGGTCCCCCGTTATTTTCCAGCGATAACAACTTGCTCCTGGGGCCCTCGACGTCGACCGTCGACCTCTTCTCGAACCTCGACCCAGCAGGCGAGCGCCAGGGCGCCGTCTCCTCGCGTGGTCAACGCTCAGCGCTCAACAGTCGCTGCGCAGGGCGGCCCCGTGCGCACCACGTAACGGCATAACGGTACCAGGTACGTCTTCAACACCGTACGTAACGTATATGCCCTCTTCAGGCCTCGCGATATCGCAGACGTCGGGCGATACGAGTGACCGCGCACAAGTACGTACTCTCTGCAAACATCCAATATGCGAGCCGTGATAGTGGCCGCGAGCCACTCAGCCACTCAGCCACTCATTATTGCAATCAGAACCGACGCGGGTACCCACTTTCTCGCGCAGTGATATGCGTGCGTAAGTGGCGGCGGACGCGGCTCGATCAGGGCAGCCTGCGCCCGCCGCGGCGCGGGTTCGGGGAGCCCCTCGCGAGTCGATGTCCGTCGCGATTCCGTGCACACTTTCCAAGGCCACCGGTTGCGCTGGCGGAGGATAGCTTTTCCGAGCTATCCGTTCGCGTTCGCGGCGGTTGCGCAGCCCCTGGATATGTATCGTCATGATCCTCATTTCTGAATCTGCCTTCTTTCACTCGACTTGACTTCCGCCTTCAAGTTCGTTGCCAGCCGCGACGCGGACTCGGACATACTTACTCCCGTCGTTAACGCTACCAAGGCGCGCCGCGCGCTTGATGCCCAGCGCAACACAAACCAGGCCGCGTGCCGCGCCGTGCCTTGCTTAATTGCCTGCCTCGGATGGCACTGGCACGCTAAGCACAACAAGCACGTCTTGTCACGCGGACGGCTCGGGGAGGGCCCAAACGTCGATCTGTCGAGGTGCGCCTGGCATCATGACCGTTCCATTGACCGCAACACACGCCCCGGCCAGCTGACGCCCATGGGATGCAGTATGTTCCTAACCTGCGCCACCATCCATCGATGTGCGGCTTGGTTCTGTACTGCTGCTCTCGCGGCGCGGGCGGTGGCTGAATATTGAATGTTGCAGAATGTTGCACGTCCGGCGCGCCGAGAGATATCGGGCACCGACTCGGACTGGTGGTCAGTATGTCGAAATGTTCGCTATGAGTGTATTATTGTAGTGTACTGGTCGCTGTCAGGCTCGTCGCTCGGAAAGGTATGTCTGTCTCCAATATACAGCCACTGCGTATGGAACATTGATATGTCAAGTTTTGGGACAAGGACGGACTTCGGCATGCCAGTGGTGCTGCCACATACTTCAGTCTTCAAGTACTTACTTGGATTGGTCTCATGTCCACCAGCGTTGTCTCGCACCGCCTGCCGTGGCAGAAAGGCGACTCCGATGGATTGAGACGGAAGGGTACTAGAGCAGTCGCGACTCGAGGTCGACATCGCGGCCCGATCCATCCACACGCCTGTGCACGTGTATATGCCTGTGGACGAGCATGTATGCAATACGTTTGTTAATGTTTCACTTGTGTTTCACCCAGGCAGGATGCTTACCGGCTGTAATGCGGGGGGCGTAACAAGTCTGTCTGTGCTCTGGCAAATGATGAGGTACTTAAGTGAGTAGATCATTGTAATATGCGCCTCCAAGTTTGAGTCCGGTGGACTGATCGATGCAAATGCAATGCACAGAGTCGTATGTTTATGTTGCGGCCCGATTTGGTGGTCTTCGGTCGCCCGCCTCGGTCGTGAGGCGTTTCAATGTTTCACTCTTCAAGCTATATCGATGGGCCGGACTGAACGCGCCCTCGATTTCAACCCTCGGCCCTCAGTCTGTGCACCTTCAGGTTGAACGATCACCTCGAGCTTCGAGACTTAGGCAGGCGGATGTTCTAGGATTGCACCGGAGAGCTCGGGCCGCCTCTAACGGCAGTGTCCGCGACTTTGAACGTGCGTCTGATATCTGTGCTGGCCAGTGCAGCTGACTACGAGGAGGCTTGAAGGTGAATGATGCCTACTTACTTACAAGGGGCCGAGCATCGTTTGACCGCAGTCTCGGGCAACTGGAGACGGGAATGATCCCCCATCGCAACACGCCAGCTGGCTTTCCTGCAATCTTCAAACCATGAAGCCATGTCCTCAACCAAACAATCTCGCCGAGCCGGCCTGATGAACGTTCCCTAATGTTCCGTGATCAGCTGAAACGCCTGCAGTATCCTCAAACACTATCCGAGCATACTGAACGCCAGGTATGTACATAGCACGCAACCGGATGCACCTCACCTGCCTGTTGGAGGCTGTGCCTCGACGGGGAGTCTCTATCGCGTGGCGTAACTGACAGGTCTTAGATCCTCCTCACCACGTTGCCCCGTCCGCACTATATCTAAACGGTGCGATCAGCTGATCGTCCTGACTTTGTCCTCGGGAGTGGAGGGCGGCCTCGTGGCTTTGACATACCCAAACCTGGGTACATAAATGCCGTTTTGCGGATAGGGAGCAGACGTCGCGTGAGCCAGAGGATTGAACGTGCAACTTCGGGAATGGTACGCAGTGGGGTTTCAATCATCCTCCTTCAAGACGTTCTATTTGTTGTTTGCAATGTGGGAAAGGTCGGTAAGATGGTGGATAGTCCAACATTCCAGGAGGAATGATGATGGCGCCACCCAATTTTGTGAAATCCTATGGCCAACGAGGATGGTTAAGTTAATGGCTGTATGTATTTTGTAGATGACAGAGAACATGGCATACCTCAGTATGTATTATCTGTTTGAGTGTGCTATTTGCGCGAAGTTTGAGGTTCGACTTTGGAGTTCGTAGAACAGTGAATGCGAATGGGTGACAACGTGATTGCCAGTGGAAAGGTATCGAGGAATCGGCTCTATTTAAAGTCATTCTTTACTGGACACAAGGTGAATAACTCCGAAGGCGCTGCTGTGGTTGACTAGAAACTGACTAAAACCTGGGCTTCGAAAGAAGGGGAGGCATATTCTGCCGAGGTGTTGCCCCTTCCCAGAGATCACATCCCAAATCAGGAAGTTTAAACGCGCGAGATCTCCATCTGAACCCTCGTTATGATCACACCGCCTCCAACTTCAACCGTCATCAATGTCTCGACTCAGCCTCGGCTTTTGGACATACTTACTGCTCTAAAAATGAGAGCAGCACAGACCACACATGCATATGTCCGTGTGGATGGTGCGCATTTATGGTCTGGTCCAAAGCTCTCGACATTAGCTAAGTCACCGACGACATATGTCAGCAGACTGTTTCCAGGCGAGACTGCCGGAAACCTGCCGCTGGCGGTCTGTCAAATACCTTATTTCCTTCCGACAATTAATTGTCGGCGGGCATCGGATTACGGCACCCTCCCGCCAACCCTTATGCACAGTTCCGTCGCGTTTCGCATCACGCATCCTCATCTTTCGGGGACACGGCGTGTCCTCGGACCTCTACCGCAAATATGTCGCGAAGGGCACTGCGCTGAGCCTCTCCTTGGCTCGACGAAGAGATCACGCAAACAACCCCCATCTTCAAGGCGCACAACCTACAGTAAGTTGCCATGGATGATTCTTTCAATCCCCCTACGTGAGGCTCACGCAAACACGCGTTTTGCGTGTTGGCTGTCGATAGGTTGTCAAGTTGTCACCAAGGACCCTGCTATATGCGCAACCCCGCAGCGTTATGGGCGCCTCGGACGAGAGCATTACGTCTACAGTGCCCTTGCGATATGTTCCTTGCGCCGCGCCCATGTTTCAATGTTCACGCCGGCATCTTCTGATACGCCGAGCCCCCCGCCTGGAAGGAAGCCGGCGGCCCATGCGGTTCCGGCCCCCCTGTGGTTGCTGGGAAGGCTAACTGAGCCACCGACAATGCATGATGGACGTCCACCCACTTCTCTCTTCCATTCGTGAATAGGGCTCTCTATGTTTAACCTATGTTCGTCCTTTTTTCTTAGTTAGTACTGACGGAGCCTTCGTCACGCTTAGCTTCCAGATACGCAAAGCAGTCCGTTTGTGCTCAAGGCACCGCACGGCCCGCCAATCTGCCCAATCTCTCCGGCGCACGCTCTCACGCCCGTCGCTATATGCGCGTCCCGCACACCGCGAAGGCCTCGTGGCGCAGTCGTTTTCGCGGGAGACGCGGGTTCTGGGCTACACGTGGCGTTCTATGGAACCGGATTGATAGACCGGGCGGGGGCATGCGTTGTGGTGCGCGGACTTTCACCAGCGCGCGCAAGCCGGGCCAGGTGAGTTCGAGAGCCTTTTGGTTCGGATAATGTCGCAATTGACGGTGCTCGTGGCAGGGCTCGGGACGATGTTCGTTGCCCAGGAATGAACCACTTCAAGTTGCACGGCGTATCGCATGGACTCGGAGTTGAGCGGTGGCAACTCTTCCCTGGTCAGGCGCCGGCGAGGCCACTTAAACGATCATCCTCAACTTTCTGCGCAAAGCGACAATGCAAGTGGACGGCGTTCAAAATGAACAGCTGAAAGAACCCTAGCACGCCTCGGGTCGCAATCCCGGTGTCTTCCGACGTCACCCTACATACGACCACCGTGCTGCGTTATCATTGGCGTATGGCTGACCTCTTTGTCCCTCCTTTCGCTGATCTCAAATTCTTATCGCATGTGCTTTAGGTGCTTTTCGCTGGTCCCCCAGGATCCAGTACACATTGTTCCGTTCCCTGGCCGTTGCCACCTCGCGCCCTTCTATCGTGCCGGAGAGCCTAGATGCCGTTACTCGCCACTGTGAGCGCATATTTGGAGCCAATTCTGGTTGGGGGTGAGTGTTTTTCTGGTTCGGGATTTCCGGCCAAGTATGGCACAGGTTTGTTTACGATTGGAAGATTCATGAGCCTGGAGATGGCGGGGAAGCGCATACATAGTTCATCATCGCGCCATCTGTCGTCCACATCCTTTCAGTGTCCACGGACGGCGAGCGGGGCCACCGTCCCATCTGTCACCTCGCGCCACCCGCGCGATAAAGGAGCCATACGAGACACCCACGCACCCGCACTCGCGCCCCGCGCCACGCCGGGGTTGCTCGCGCGCGCCAGCATGAACGATGCAGCGACTGTCTGGGGCGGACGCGCGACAAAAGTACCCCGCCAAGGAACACTGCGCTGATCCATTCTCGCCCTCAGAAACGGTCGTGGACCGCTGGACCGCCATCCCCCAAGGCTGGCGCGGTTCGTTGGGGGAGCTTCTCAGGCGCCCTGCCGAGCCTCAAGTTGACCCCGTCAGCTTCTCCAGCGCCCCGAAGGGAGATCGCCGTTCTCGCCGGCGGGGCATTCCACCATGGCTGGGAAGCACGTCATTGTCCCCGTCCCCGTCCTCTGACCTCTAGGCTCTAAATTATGCTTCCAGTGACATTGTCAGGGCCGGGCGACCGGCCTCTGCATAGGTCTTCGGCGATGCCGAGTCCCCGTATGTATGTATGTCGCGGTCGACGTACCGGGCCCGCCAATCCCCCTGGACTAAGAACTTACTACTTCCGGCACTGGATCGAGAATCCCGATCCGGCCCTCATCTCCGGCTGTCGAGGGCTCTTTCACAATTCCCCCTCCGGCGCGGAATTCGCTCGGGGTATCAGCCTGAGGACCGGCAGCGCTCGCGAAGGGTGCGCGACGACCAATGGTATGTTCGCGAACATACGTGGGCAGCTTCGAGCGGAATGCGCGGGTGGCAGGGTGGCGTTGGCAGCCATTCTGCGGAGCTCGCGAAGGCTTCTGAGAGCCACCCTGCCCCGCCGCGAGTGGTGTGCCCGTCAGGCGGGGTTGGTTCGCGAATACCTAGCACTGGCGTCTGCCATGGGGCTGGTCAATGTCGATGTGGCCCCGGGGAGTGCGTGCGGTGGCCAATACGGTTATGGCCTGCTTCTGCTCGCTACCAGGGGCGCTGGCACGATGCATCGAGGCAACTGCACGCGCTCTGCAGCGTGGCCTCGTTGGGAGCCTTGTCCAGCGCTGTTGCCCAAACCGGGCAAGTGCGTCGACTTTTAAGTTACCCGACGGGGCATGCACAGGCCACGAGGCACCCCAACTTTCGCGAGACCTGTTCCCTGCACAGGTGGCGCCTTTGTTCAGGTTATTCCCTGACTTGGGGCTTCTGCTGCGTGACTCCTGCTTACAATGCTCTCAGCTAATCCTTACGGTATAGTGCTCGAATCAAGCCGTCGTGGGCTCCGTCGTAGCACGGCTTTACTTCACTGCGAGCTCGAAGTGGTATTGTCTGCGGACTTGCGGCGGTTAATCCCGAGGTACGCATTTTTATTGTGCAATGCGGGATGACCTTTAACCGTCAGTCTTAGGCGAGAATGGAAGGTGACCGAACCATGAGAGCCCACGCTATGGTGAGGTACTGTGCAGGTTGGCAGACGGGTGACTGGTCAGAAGAGCTGCCTCGCTTCCAGGACGTGGCCGCAAGCTGATATCTACGCGTTTCTATACGGGTTCTGGTGGACCATGGACGCTCGCGGCCACGGCGGTCAATGTCGTATGTAGATCGAAGGCTAGAAGTAACTGCTGCCGTCCTTGCTGAGGTAATAGCGCTCGCGTGGCTCCCACGGGTATCGCTCACGGTGTTTGTATTTGCTCACAGGTTTCCACAACGACCACGCCGGCGAATATGGGTCCAGCTTGTATGTTCACTTATATTTCAGACTACAACACCACTGGCAAATACAACAAACGCGAGGGTTGAGCGGGCTACATTCCTCTCGATCTTTACCCAACACACGACATCGTGGCGCCTCAGGCTGGGCACACCGGGTCATACCCTTGCAGCGTTGTACGAACTGACAACTGTACGTGAACAGGCAACCTTCTGATCGTGCGGCGCAGCACCATCATGACGTTCGAGGGTGTGGTGCGCACGACTTCAATGCGACGGCCGAAGTTTAGCCAAGGAGGACGTTGCAATTACCGTCCTGCATAGACGCGGAGGTTCAGGCCCGAAACATGACATGCCTCCATACGTAAACGTAAGTGCAACTCCCACTCTCACAGTCCACCGTGCTGATGAATGTGAAGCGGGGACGTGGTACGCCGTCCCACCCCAGTGTAGCACTGTCGAGGACGAAGACACGGCCTTCTCAGACGTGAATGCCACACCGACCGCAAGGCGACGATAGCCTGGTGGAAGGTACTTATCTACTCTTCGGTCTACGGCCCACCTTGACGCCGCAAACTTACACTGCAAACCTGTCAGGCAACGGGACCAGCGGTTCTGTGGCCCTCGTTACGCAGGCGCACGGTGCCCTTGATGTTCAATATATGAAAGTTGAGGCCTCTTTACCCAACTTTTCGCACTGACTTTACGGCACCGAACATATGGTGAGAGCAAAACGCGATGGTGTCGTCCTGGATATGACCGCATTTAATACTTCTTATCACAGCCCTCGGCTACTATGGCCTCGAGGCAATGTTGTTTGGCATAGAAGCAGCGGCGCTCCCGGGGTCGTACTCAGTATACGGGCATCCTTGGAAACCTTACAGCAAACAGGAGTCCACCACGCCCCGCCACGTCCATCGTTGCAACATCTTCCGTCAGATGACAGTGAAAGGTGTCCTAGGATTTCATCCACAACCACCCAACTTCTTCTCTAGTCACTCGGAGGCCAGCAGAACTGACTCAAGCAGTCTTCTCATCACCGGAGCGACCCGGGATGCGTCGGCAGCGGGGTACTACGGCAGCTGGCAAGTTCGATTTACGTCCAGCCATTTAGACACAGTAACGGTCGTGGGACACCAGTTCGGTTCATCGTTGAACGCCTTCTTCGCATCGGTGCAGCCCGCTGTACCCCCTCCCACGCGCTTCAATGCATCGATCGCAACGTGGTTCGCGGAGCCTGCAAGATAGACTTTAGCTCTCCGGCCTCCTACCACGAGGCCGGCCGCCGTCGACGGACAGGTACGTTGTCGGCAGTGGGTACCCAGGACCGTCCCGTGACATACTGAATGTACCTTCCCCGCAGACGAGCAGTGCTGTGGGTGCATGCCAATGACAGGTTCGATTGGGTTTCATTTTCAGCAGGTCGCAAGGACGACACGTTTCGCTGGCGCAGGTGATAGTAGTGGCCGGTCTGGCCCCTCGTTATGGAACGTCTTGAGGTCTTCTTGCCGGCAGGATCGAGTAAATTATTGCACGTCGACGGATGGCGCATGCCCGAGCAGGCTGCGAGCCGCAGGCTTTGAAGCGAGGAGAGTTGGCAGTTATCGGCCCCAGTGCACTAGGCGGGTGCGAAGGGTCGAGCCTCAATGAAGTTGGGCGGACGACGCGAAACCGCTGTGGGTGGAGCACGCTCTCTTGTGGCGATAGTGCTGACCGGAGGTGACAGGGACGTAGCAGCGGCCCACCCGTACTCGCGTCTGCTGGACACAAGACCTCGGGTATGTGATTAGACTTCTATCAGGGCCTCCTGGCTGGGTGGCCTATCAATATTCCGACGCCGCGGGAAGAACATGCACGTCTCCGTTCACGGTCGGATGGAGAAGCCCCACCCGCTGTTCATCTGCGCGAGTTAGTGAACGAGTTCCATACCTTCAAATCATCACTTCTTACCCTTCTTACTGCCTAGGCACATCAGATTATTAAGGCTTTCCCGTTCTCCGGCTACCTTCGCCGGTCGTAGTGGACATGGTGAGGCCGGTAATGCTCGTATTGTCCAGGCTAGTATTCCTGAGGGGATGACCCCCGACTGGCATTACTCCCTTCACGGTGCAGTTTACATGTACTGGCGCGGTGTGTACTTCTTAATCGTGGCCATTTCCTTACATACGAGCTCTGCTACGAAGTCAGTCACCACTGCGCTATGCGCGCTCCGACTCGACATCGGATATGGCAAGCCTGCCGCTGGTGATACGGCCAGGGACCAAACGCAAGAGATGCCTCGCTTCGTCCTCATCCTCAGAGAAATCTCA
>BACB01003463.1:0-11098 GCA_000338015.2 Ganoderma multipileum BCRC 37180
AGAGCGCCGGAAAGTCCAGCTTGGTTGAAGCTATTTCTGGTGTCAGTATCTGCGAAACATTTGTGTTTCCACATTCGTTCTCACCTCTAGGGCATACAGATCACCGTTCCGCGAGACGCTGGGACTTGTACGAGGTGCCCGATGGAGTGTCGCCTTTCTCATTCCTCTGGCCCTTGGTCGTGTCAAATCAAGATTCGTTGGGAGTTCGCAGACGCTTCCCGTAGGCGTGCCGAAGTGGAAGAAGTCGACTTTGGCCCCCGTCTACTCGACAAGGCCAAGGTCGAAATCATGCTGCGCAGAGCCCAAGCCGCGGTTCTCAACCCATCTCGGCCGCTCTCTGAGTTCCTTGAGATGGACGAAAAGGATCAAAGACTCACGGTCAAAGAGAAGAACCAATATGAGTTCTCCCGGAATGTCATCTGCATCGAGTTGACGGGCCCTGACCTTGCAGACTTGTCATTTGTCGATCTACCGGGTACGTTTGTTAACGGCACGAACGTGACGCATGCTCATCGAACACTAGGCATCGTACAGAACGCAGATGACGAAGTCATCAAGCTGGTAGAAGATCTTGTGAAGTCGTACATAGCGGGGGAGAAGAGTGTAATCTTGGTGACGCTTCCCATGAGCGGTAGTTGTTTTGAAGCTCGTTAAGTCATCATTCAGAAGTTCTTACCGCGTTTATCAGACGATATTGAGAACCAAAAGGCTGCTCGTCTCGCAAAGTTGGCGGACCCCCATGGTTCACGAGCCATTGGTACGACATTCGCTTGTAATAGGTTTCGTGTCGTTCGTTGATCATTGATGAGCCCCATAGGTGTGCTCACCAAGCCTGACACGCTCGGGGAGGGTTCCATCAAGGCCCGGAACCAGTGGCTCGATGTTTTAGAGGGCCGCCGCCACCCCTTGCTGCATGGTTACTACTGCACGCGCCAGCCTGACGACCGTGAGCGTTCGCGGGGCATCTCTCCCGCCGCCGCACGAGATGAGGAGGCCGAGTTTTTCCGTAACACGGCGCCATGGGCCACCTCTTCGTTTCAGAATCGCTTTGGGACGCCGACACTCGTCCAGAACGTCAGCAGGGTTCTCACCCAAATCATCCAGACGTCGTAAGTAGTCCCCGCCCTCCTATCATTGGCCCTTGCGTAATGTCAACTACATCTGCTCCAGGCTTCCGAAGATCCTCAACGACGTTGCGACGTTACACGTCAGTTGTTCCAAGCAACTCCAGGCCCTTCCCCCGCCCATCACGAGCGATCCGGGCGCGTTCGTTCTGAACCTCATCACGAGATTTTGCACCGAGATCGAAGCGCACGTCCGAGGTTCTCCTGAGTTTGCCGAACTGGTCCAAGCGAACAGAGAGGCATACGAGAAGTTCAAGGTTCAGATACGACGCACCGCTCCCCCCTTTGTTCCGTATGTCTCTTCTGCAGACGCCCCAAAAGATGCCGTCATGCATGTAGACAAGAACGCAGCAAGGACAAGTAACGTCGTAGGGTATATTTACCTGAAGGATCTACGAGAGCACATCCGAGCGTAAGCGCATCCAGGTGGCCATCTGATTTCGCGCCATTGAACTCATTGTGTATTCAGCTGTATCACCCGCGAGCTTCCGGGGAACGTTCCATATGCCGCAAAGCACTCTTTGATTCACGACTTCCAGCAAACTTGGGAAACAATAGTGATGTCGTGTTTCGAAGAAGTCCAGGCGGTGACCCAAGACATCGTCATCAAGCTCGCACACACTTGCTTGGATCGCTATGCTAACCTCAAGGCTATTGTGTGGTACGTTTTGTACGTCATTTTTTCCGACTGCCGTCATACTTATCGAGGTGCACGCAGTCCTGTCATCATGGACCAGCTGGAGTGCCGAGCAATAGAGACCGAACGTAATCTGCGCATCATTCTCAAGCTCGAAGCCGCCGCACCCTTTACGCAGAACACGCATTACCTCGCCGAAAAGCGGGATAAGCACCTTGCACGATACAAGGATGCACGCGCTGGTCGGACCCCGGCCGAGCGTTCAACGCCCGCCCCTCGTCCTGTTGCAGAGACAAGCCCGACGTCCGGCTTTGGCTCGAATCAGAGTAGCACCATGACGTTCCCATCAAGTGCGTTTTCAATCCATTTACTCATTCGAGAGCGTAGTTTCTGATTACACCTTCCAGACAAGCATTCCTTCTCAAGCTTTTTGCCACCGCCTGGCGAGCCTACAATCTTTGGCACACCTAGTCGCGAACCTACTTCAGTCTCTGGTTGGTTGATCACTTGTTGTTGATTGTAATGCTGATTTTCTAGACTCCGCGCTAGGTCTTGCCAATGGCGTCGCACAACCTACGCCTGTTGCTAGTTCCATTGCAGATCTGGCATTTATCTCCAGTCAACCGTCTGCCACACCGAAGCGCAAGGGGCGGACGGCGGGGGGAGACGCAAAGTCGCCATTTGCGACGACGCCAATACCTTACTCACAAAACACGCTGGGTCCAACCAGCGCCACACAAGCTGCTGCGTCACCATCTACTGCCGACCCGTTTGAGAAACTATCCTCCTCGTTCAGTAGCTTCTTACAGTCAAACGCCGCGCAGACCAAGGGGTGGACGCAGCAAACCTCGTTGTTTGCACCAAAGACCGATACGGTCCCTGATACGAAGCCTCAACGCGACGAGCAAGCGATTAGGGAGGCTCTCGCAGCACTGGCGAAACTTGGCTTGAACGTGACGGAAGAAGATCTAGGGAAGCTCAATCCTCCGGACGAGTACGAGGATGAGCTCGCGCTGATGGCTGAAGTCCGCGCATACTTCGACGTTGCGTACAAGGTCAGTTCGACCGGTAACGACGCTGTACCGTTTTCAACGCTCAATCGCACTCTTCTAGCGCATAATCGACTACATCCCGCTGTCGATCGATGAACATTTCTTGTATGCCTTCGTCGAATCGTTGCAAGAGGTCCTGTTCGAGAAACTTGGCCTAGGCTCCGCCAATTCCCATGCGCGGTGCTTGTCGTATCTTGCCGAGGATCCCCAGGTGGTCATCGTCAGGGAGGAATTGCTTGCGAAAAAGAAGAGACTCGAAAGCGTGCAGAAGGCTTTGGTCAACTTTGGTTTGTAGATTAATCGCCATCATGACGCCTGTGACTACTTGGATTCGACTCTAGGCATACGACGGTTTGTAGATCCGAGTCCTCGTATTATGGCAGCCATACTATCACCGGTACGCCTCAAGTTATTGGACTTGGAGGCCCATAGATGTCGAATTACAAGTCTTGAACACCGACATAACCCTCAGTGTCTACTATCAGACAGTCTACCATTGCCATTCGAATCCCATGGCGACGCGCCGAGCGGATGGCGTCCTATCGATTAGCGTTGAATGCGAAGGCGACCGTAATGTACAAGTCCGTATAATGATAAAATAGCGTGCAGATATCTACGTAGTGTGTCCAAGATCCTTCAGTATCCAGACGGTCGCGCACCGGTCTTCGATGTATCGTAAGCTCGTATCAATCGCGCCTGGTCTTGCCGAGACGCATTTTCCGTCTGGCTGAAGGCAAAGCCGCGGTTTCGTCTCATACGCTGAACAGCGCGAACTTTCTTGATTGCCTTCTGGAATCTGAATAGATGTACGCAATTAGTAAACCCTGGAAGAGAGGCTGGTTGAATTCGAATAACGCACTGTTCTTGTCGTGGTCGATAATCTGGGATGTTGTACTTCTGGATTTCTTGGGCGATATGGTATGTCTCCGGTTGATACGTCCTGCGGTAACTGGTAGCGGAGATTGGTGAGCTTGTGAGGTGACCCCGTAGGCTTAGCACTTACTATTTCCATACGAAATCTCGCGTCAAGCAAATAATGGGGACCAATATAAGAACGAAGTAGAAAACGGCGTCGGTCCACAACCGAGAAACGATACCACGGTACTCTGTTGAGAACCCGATGGCAGGGGCAACGACCGCGTACAGTGGAAGGAACGCCATGGTGAAGACGAAGGAACCGGGGATAGCTGTGGGAACAATAATGAGTGGTGGCGTGACGGGATCGAGAGCGTACCAACTTACCAGCCACAGTGTATTTAGTCCAAAGGCTAAATGAAACAGCATTAGCTAGCTGCCCGTTAGGCATAAAAACAAAGGTGGCGTACTCGGAAATCAACGCCGCTTTTCCTAAGACGGTGAGAAGCACAGCAAGATACAGCGTCAATCCCCAGAACCAATGGCCGGAATCGAGACCAGTGGCTTGCTTGAGGTCGCCCCAGAAGAGGATCACTGAAAATGCAAATAACACCTAGGAAGAACTTATTAGCGCGAGGATGAACTGAGAAGGATAGATACCTACGATACTGTGATACAAAGCATTCCCAACCCAAAGCCAGAACTGTGTCCGCGTAAAGAACGCGTTACGTTGGCCCAGCATGTATAGTTGCGGGTAACGATCGAGGATACGTGCGGAGACAAATTGATCAAAGATACCGATCACCAGCGGCGGAAGTAGAGTGAAGACAACGTTGTATAAGGAGAGCGTCCAGGACTCGTAGGCGATTTGTCCTGAAAAATTGTTGAAAAACGAAAACTGGAACACAGAATAGATGAGCTTCACGTGGAAACGATATGCAGATTACGTACCCAAAACTGTGTCATATACAACACAATGTTCTTGTAGAAGGAAACTGTGTGGTGATCGCCGTGAGGCTGGATGTCGAGCAGGTAAAATAAATCGGGAGCCTACATAGCAGCATCTTCGATAAACGAGTGTAACTCCAGGCGCCGTGGACGAGGAGTAACTTCTTGAGATACCGGAACTGTGAGATAGCGACGTCCGCAGCTCGAGCAGCTTGAAGACCCTACAAGGACAATGAACACCCTATAGTACCGTCAAAGGGGCTGGCCGTACCTCTACGCCCGAGATACCAACGCCGACATGGGCAGCCTGAATCATGCTGACGTCATTCGCACCATCGCCGATAGCGAGGAGGATGGACTTTTGATTCTTCTTGACGAGTTTGACCACCAATGCCTTTTGCAATGGGGACACACGACCTATTTCAAGTTCTCAGCCAAGCTTCAGCGCGGGAAAAATCTACGGGCTTACAACAAATGACCGCCTTGCACAAGATCGCAAGTTCTAAAAACGTCTTCGAAATCTCTTTTTCGAGCGCGAAGGTGAGGCTCTTTCCATCTGTCCGAACAGGAGTTAGCGAGAGATTCTAGATAGAGAATTAACAGCGCAAACCAATGACGAGCGCAAGGTCCTCTTGGTCGCCAGTACTACGTTGACTCTTGATGGCGGACAAGCGTTTCGTAATGAAATCCTGTGTCTCATGAGCGGTCTCCTCATTCACAATGACCTAGGGGACGTAGCAGCGTAAGTGTATGGCACGACCTGCCCAATCAGCGCACAAACCAGGTTCATAGACTCGGAGATCAGTCTGCAGGACATCCCAATGTTGATCGCGGTTTCTTGCCGGTCCCCGGTGAGAACCCAAACCTAGGGGCACAGTTAGAGCCGATCTAACAGCAGTTGCGTCTTTCCTTCGGGCGACGTGCCTTAATACCAGCCATCTGCAGAGTGTGAATCGTATCAGGTACACCCTCCTGAAGCTTGTCCTCGATAGCAGTGGCACCGAGCAAGAGCATATCCTTCTCGATGAGCTCCGCGGCCTTGTCTAGAGCTTCGCCGCGGCCGTTGATAGTCGCAGCAGCTTGGTCGTAGATAGTGACCCATTGACGGTATTCCGCTTCTGGAATGTCGCGCGAGGCAATACAAAGAGTCCGTAAACCCTCGGTCGCGTAGTCCTTTACTCCATGTCAGCACCCACCATGAGATACAGGGATCCGAGCTCGAAGCGGAAGTCAAGGCTCACCTCTAGATGAAGAAGCGTCTTCTCCGTGTAGGGTTGATCTTCGCTGAGACGCTCCAATATCACGGTATCCGCGCCTTTGCACAAAAGCTTGATTTTGCCATCCGGACACCGAACGACAGTAGACATGCGCTTCCGGGTGGAGTTGAACTCGCAGACATTGAGGATCTCGTACTCCAGAGACTGCCCATGAACGTTCACAAAGACCGACTTTGGTTTGCGAGTCTGCGACCAAAAGATCAGAGACCGACCACATAAGTAGGTGAAAGTGGACGTACGTGGAACTGGTAACCGAGTATCTCTGCACCAGCTACGAGAGCAGCCTCGTCGGGACTACTGGCCTGGTAGTGCATCTTGCCGTCATGCACTTCTGGGATGACGGTGTGACAGACGGCGAGCAGGGTCAAAAATTCGTTGGCGACGTAACGTTCGGCACTACCACCGGCATCTGAGATGTCAACAAACGGGTTCTGTTCCCCCGCGACGAGGGCGCGCAAGTCCGCAAATGATCGCCAGGCTTCCTTGTCCTCGTCACCGTCGCCGCGGTGGCTCTCGTCGACAACGTCCGCGTAGGCAACTCCGGCGACTGAGCAAAACCGGAATTCCATCTCATTTCGAGTAAGCGTCCCGGTCTTGTCGCTGAAGACATACTCGATTTGGCCAAGCTCCTCAACAAGTGAGGACGTGCGACAGAGGGCGGGTGTATCCGTCTTCGCGTAGTACATGTCGAGATCAGAGTTGATGAGTTGAGCCTGCTGGAACTTGACGACTTCCATGGTGACAATGAGGGAGATCGGGATCAGGTTGTTGTACAAGATAATGAACGTCAGGATGTCTGCGTATAAATCAGCAGGCATGCTAGCACAAGGAGTGCTCAGGCTGACCTTCTATGAAACCTTTCGCTGCAACGAAGAATCAGCGGTTAGCAATCTCACCAAGTGCAAATTGCTCACCTCGGCCCGAGATAGACGACTGTTCAAGTAGGTACCACTGAGAGCTGGAGAAGAACCACTGTGGGGATATGAGAGCCACATACACTAGCTGAGTTGAGACACTTACGGATCGAATGCTACTACCAATTGTCGAACCGATGGACAGAGCGAGCAAGAACATGAACAAGAACACGATGTGAACGTTGACTTGACGCTCTACAGCCGTCCGCTTGATAGGTGCAGCACTTTGGTGTCGTAAGATACACAACCTGTGCGTAAAAGGGATGCACACTTACGTTGCGTTCCGCATCAGCTTCGTTTCGTGGCCCGTGAACACGACAAGACCGTAAGCCCAAGGAGTATTCCTGATCTGCGCGCCTCGTAACAGCAGCTGATCGGGACCTAAAGGGACTTGCTTCGGGTTTCCACCACTCGATACCAGTTCCAGAGTGCCTTCGTAAGTGTAGAGCGAGTTATTCGGGTGCTCCGATCGTAGCGTGCCGTGGAGGGAAGTGACCAGATGAGGAGCAGTAAGATTCGCAGTCTGCGGGGAAGCTTGCTTGATCTTGAGATTCGTCTCGCTACGTGTCGATGAATATCGGACAGTCAGGTCGAGCGGAATGACACGCACCCGTCGAGGTTAGATGTCTCGATATAGCAGAAGCCCTCCGGTTCACTAGAACTCAGCAATACAACGTCCGCCGGGATGAAGTCGTCGCTCTCCAAACGAATGACGTCTCCAACCATAATATCCTTCCATTTCTTGTCCAGGAATGTGCCGTCTGGTTGGAGGACCTTTGCTAGACGCGAGTTGAGTTCTGAATCGGACTGATGTCGTTTCTATTGTAGGTTGTCAGCATCTAGCTATTTCGAGCATTTACGCACAGCAACGGGCGCTGTTGCTGGAACAAACGGCGGGGTTGGTAGGGCAGATCCGGTCCATGAAAACCGAGTAAGGCGTCAAGTTGGCCACTGCCTTCCAAGCACCGCTACACGACTTCCAAGCCCGCGAGGGGTTCGTATGGCCTGGGCGAGACCTATGCTTACGAGCAGCATCATGGTAGCGGAGCGAAACTAGACCTCAATGTCTCGACTTGGGCCATTCATTCCCGGATCTCAGGCCCATGGATAAGAACGTAGAATAGGAGACTCACCAGATCCTCCTGTGTCTCTTTGAACGCGGATGCCAGTAGTACAACACCAAGGGGGAGAATGGTGGTATAAGGGTTCGTGGGTGACACGTCGGGTATCTGCTGGATAAGGGCGGTGAACAAGAAGAACAAGTTCGCGTACTTCGAGAATTGCTCTGAACATGTAAAGCTTAGTTGCACTCCGGGTACCAAGAGCCAAGCATGACACACCGAAGAGGAACTTGGGCATGAAGGTTACGAGGTTGTACTTGCTTGTGGAGACGTAGTTGTTGCAGAAGTCCGCGTTCGCGTCCGGGTTGTTGAGCGCGACCACCCTGTTCCCCGTCAAAACCTGCTCCTTCTGCCACGGCCACTTCCACTTCCACTTCTTCTTGATAGACTTGGAGGGTCTACGTTGGTGTCCCGCGGATGGACCTGGAAAGGAGGACGATCCTGCGAAGGATTTGGAACCAGAGTCGTCGTCGAAGGACCATTGGTCTGGTTGGATAGCGGTGGGAAGGCTAAGCTGGGAGTTTCCTACACCAGCAGGGGAAACACCGGAGTGAGCGAAGGGCAATCCGCTCTCCTTGGACTGCATAGCGGAAGGCCGACCAAAGGCGGAGTCGGGGACATCGTCGTCGTCATCGAAGAAGGGGTCCATGGCATTTGGGGGAGAGGAGGAAGGTGGATAACCGGTGTTGGCAGGCTGGTACTGTTGCCTAGAGGCAGGATTTGCCTGAGATACGAGTCGAACGAAGTCGTCGCTCATCGTATCCAGCGATGAGCTCGAGAAACGAGGCGGCGAAGTCGAGGTCGAGAGTAACGTTAACTGCGCTCGGCGCCCAGCCAAGGCGAGTGCACACCGCAGTAAGTCAGGTTAGGGTTCACTGTTATCCGCCTTTACCAACTATTGACCGGGAATTTGTAGACTCGATTAGATTGAGCTTCGGCATTTATTATCGCCATGGTAAGTGCGACACGAACGAACCAGTTCGCCAAACTCGACGAACAGCTAAAATGTAGCCCATGTGTAGCTATTATAATGGATGATAAGTACAAGCGACGACAGCATACAGGAACCCCCAAGTCGAAAAAGCTCATGGATTTGGCATCATACTTCGTCTCCTCCGAGCCTTCTCTAATGGTGGTAACGAGTCCTCATCGTCTGCGTCCGCAACAGATGAGCCGTTCAGCATTGGCAGGCTTGTGTCACCGTCTTCGTCCACCGCCATAGCTAGATCAACATATGCCTCCTTCAGTAAACCGTTTCTGTGCACGCTCGGAAATGCAGACTTACGCGAAGAGACCTCTAACGAATCATTCGTACCCTTTCCAGACCGGGAAGCCCCGCCCAAGCTGGTGTTCAACACACTGTCCATGCGATAAGAGTCCGACGAAGGCGGCGACGTCGCGATCTTGTGCGCCATCGGCGAGAAGTTCTTGGGAAGCATGGACTTGCGCCGCTGTCGGTGTCACGTCTCAATCAGTCTCCTGTCCACGATGAGGGGGGGGGGGGGGGGGCGCAGCAGACGCACCTTGTTTGTACCGGAAACATTCATGTGCTCGAGGCTGACAACGAAACGCGTCTCCTCGACCTTCCTACGTTGCTCGGCGCATTCAACGACCCATGCAATGCCCACGACATGGGGCTTAGGAGTGCTCAGCATCCTGCAACACAAGAATACTCAGTATCATCGTCAGCGTGAAGGCGAGAGGAACGCACCTATAGCTCTTCAGCGTGCTCATCAGCCCATTCTTGAACACGACATGCGTGCACCGCGAGCCCACCCTTGTCGAAATCTGCCACACCCACCACCACCACCATCAACAGTCAGCTCCGCATACGACGACCAACACGTTACCTTAGCCCCCAAGTCCCGCAGCATATCGACGAACAGCGAGCCAGCGTCGTCCCCTTCGTCCGTCCTCACGTCCACGAATATCCTACAGTCCTTCAGAACAGCCAGTTGCGCTGGGCTGTCCGTCGCGGTCTTCGCTTTTCCCTTTCCTTTGCCGTCCACGCTCCCCCCTGACGGATGCTCAACATCCCCCAGCCCACTGCCGCCACGTAACGACGGCTCCTTGTAAGCGTTCGGAGGAGTCGACAAAGCCCCAGTCGCGAGACGAGTCGCGTGCGCTCGGCGCGGCGGGGGCGTCGGCGCAACGATCTTCTCCCCGTCCCCTGCGTCCGACTCGTCCTGCGCAGCGTTCGCGGTCGTGGAAGTGAATGGGTAGGAGCTGCTCACCGCCCTCCCCTTCCCCTTCGCGTCCTTGCCCCGGCCAGCAGGAGAGCTCGCGGTCGCGCTCGGAAGAGCTGAAAGGCTCTGCGCGAGCAAATGGCTCGCCATGCTCGCGCGCCGGCTCGCATTCCTCCTCGCCTCCCTCTCCTTCGCCCTTTCCTCCCTCTCCCTCGCGCCCGCCTCCGGATCCACAGGCCCGAGGTCCCCGAGCGAGAGCGCCCCCGCGGACTTGTCCGCGTCCCCAGATTCGTCGTCTGACCCGTGCCCGAGGTCGCGCAGGATGTCCTTGTCCGCGGTGCGCAGCCAGAGGTCGATCTTGTCCTTAGTCGACATGTCTTGCACGCCGTCCATGCCCTGCGGCTCCTCGACCACCACCATGTCGTCGTCGTCGTCGTCCGACAGCTCCGCATCCCGTCCGGTCCCGTTCGCCTCCGCGTCAGCCGCAGCCGCATCTTCGTCTCCATCCGCCATGGCGGCGCCCTTGACGGGGCTGCCAGCCACCGTCGGCAACGAACTGATCTTGCTCGCGCGGTGCGTGACCCTACTCCCTCCACCCCGTCCCCGCAGCGCAGCAAGCCCAAAACCACCCCGCGTGGATGCGCCAGAGCCAGACGCGCCATTCAACTTCCCGACGCCGAAGAGCGGCTTCGCCAGCGAACTCGATCCTCCGCGTCCAGAACCTGAGGAAAGGAAGGCGCGCTTCGTCGTTCCACGCGTTGCAGCCCCAGCAACGGGGCCTGCTGATCCAGCACGCGGGAGCCCGGACGAGCTTGGAATCGCCGACGTCGATGTCGCAGTCGAGCCGGAACTCCCCTGGCCAGGAGCGGTCACAGCAAGTCCAGCACGGACCTTGCCTAGACTCGGCGCGAGCGCGGGCGTGACCTGCCGCAGCTTCTCCTGCTCCTTCGGTGTTTTCCCGTTCACGTTCATGGTAGCGGTCGA
>BACB01003523.1:0-12532 GCA_000338015.2 Ganoderma multipileum BCRC 37180
ATCAGCGCGGAACCAGATCCCCCACCGCCCCAAGAGGTGAAAGTTCAACGTTCGACTTGCGTCGACCGGACGGCCACAGTATACGTCACTGTATGTCCATGTCATTAGTTTAGGGTGGTTTACTAACTCGTTCTGTACTTGTCCTGCCTATCGAGGGTAAACGCGATCGTCGTCAACACCGCTACTGCACGGTCACTTCCATTAACACCATCCCTACGCGACTGGCAGCTGGCCCCAGGAGTCGCAGCTGCGCGGCAACGGACATTCACGTCGAAGACGCAAGACGCCTAATGCGAAGTTGACGACGCCGATCGATGTTACAACACGTCATGTCAGTGGTCGCGGACCGGTCTTTCTTTTTAAGTTCGAGCCCTTCTCCGAAGTTCTCCGAGTCCCAAGTCGGACACCTGTCTCTCTCGTTTCCATCGCGATGGCCGTCCGTATCGATATGCACCTGTATGCACCCGTACCCCTGACAACCACCATAACGCAACGCAGCTTGAACTTGTCGGGGCTGCGCACACGAACGCCGAACCGTAGCCTCGTGTTCGGAAGACGGACGCATTTGGGGTGCGAATCCGACGAGGCGTTCCACAGGTAGCTATATCAGCAGGAGAGCGTGAACTCGTCGTATATGCAAGATCCATGATACACTTACGACGATCATACCTGGCATGGGCGTCGAGCGATCGAGTCTAGCCGATTACATTGGAGAGATAAGTACATACGCGGTTGCCGCGAACATCCATGATCCAGCCCGTTCGCGACGGCAACGACTAAGTAAAGCAGGTGTGTGGTGTGGGTAACGAAACGAAACGGAACCGTGCATATACAGTAGCTGTAGCTAAGGGGCATGGGACAATAGCAGTGGGCGATCATAACGACTAAGGAATAACGGCTAAGGAATAGGAATAAGGAACTGGGATAAGGAGTAAGGAACGGTCCGACCACGAAAACGATACGACGTATTCACAAGTGCGCGCCGCGCGGCCCCCGGAGACCGCACCGCGCCGACACGACTGAAGCGAAGGTGAACCGAAGGCGAAAAGACAAGCGAAGGCGAAGACGAACGACAACAACCCAGAATCCCACACACAGCGCCCCGAAAGACGACACCTACACCTGCAAGAAATCCGTCCTCAACGAATCCGCGTCGCCCCGATGCCCCCCGCCCATCTTCCTTGTCACGCTCGTCCACGCGATCGGCGACTGGCTCATCAGCCCCCGCGTGTGCGACGCCGATGCTCCTGAGAGCGCCGTCGCTGGCGTCCCCGCCCTCTCCCTTTCTCTCTCCCTGTCTCGTTCCCTATCTCCCCCGCGGTCGTCGAGCGACGCGCCTCGCATCTCCGCGACGTTGCCCATGCTCACGAGGCTGAAGCTCCCGTCGCGCTGTGACGGCGTCGACGGGCTCGTCGTGCGCATCATCAGCGCGGACGTCTCGTGCGGGGTCTTCGCCGACGCGGCCGAAGGGGAGTACCCGCCCTTCACGCTCGAGTTGATGTTGTTGTTAGGAGCAGAGGGGTTGACGGACGATTGGCCGTATCGGAACGCGCGCTCGCGCGCGCGGCGGCGTGCGAGGGCGCGGCGGAGGAGGAGCCAGGCGAGGAGCGCGACCAGGGCGAGGGCGAGGATCGCGCCGAAGAGCGCTGCGAGGATCGTCGGCACTTTGCTTGGGGACGATGAGGATGATGACGTATTTGGTGAGGGTGATGCGGAAGGTCTTCGGGGGGAAGGGTCTCTGTCAACACTGGGCGACGACGTCAAGGTGAAATGGGACGTACACTTTGAAGCCTGAAGGGCCCGTCGGACTCGCGCTCTGTGCCGTCTGCGATGGGCTGCAGAGAGCCTCACGTCAGCATCGCAGTAACAGTAATTTCGATGGCATCGGAACCGATGGGGAACAGGCGAGCACCTGGCGTGGCGCTCGTCCCGTCCAGATTCTCGTCCGAACGATTAGAAACACCGAAGCGCGCGGCCCGCGCACTCGATCGTGATCAGGAAGCACGAAAAGCGAAAACAAAAACAAAAACGGGTTCGCGCGGGGAGCTAAAGCTTCGTGGTGATGAACAGAACAAGATGGAAACGCATTGAGTCGGTAAGGCACTGCTTGCGGTCGGGCGTGTGCGCACGCCATTCCCATACCAACCCGGTTACCGCGTGTCCCGGCGGGAGGATCGCCGTCTCGGAGAAACGCGAACAAAGGGTGATGCGCAGAAGGGAAAGAAAAGGAAAGGATAGGGATAAGGAGCTCGAGGAAAGTGGCGGCCGAAACGAAAAGCGAGAAAGGAAGGAAGAAAGAAGGACAAGGAACAGGGAAGAGGGACGCACTCTGTGAGCCATGGGGGTGCGGAGGTGGCGGTCCCGATCGATGACGTTGAGCCGCTGTAACAAACAGACCGAAAAGAAAAGAAGATACGAACAGCTGCGCGTCAGCACCCATCGGGCATCGAAGATAAAGAACGCGCTCGCGCGAGATGGGAATGGAAGGAAGCGAAGAGAACGCGACGCACTTGCCCGACGTGAAGGTGATGTAGTCCAGATCGAGCCACGTGTTCTTCCCCCCGAGCGACGCGGTGAGCTTGACGAGATGCGCGGCGGCGACGCCCGTGTCGGAGAAGGCGTGCGAGAAGAGCGCCTGGCGGAAGGACGTCGTCGGCGCAGACGCGTCTAGGTTTACGACTGTGTTGTCGAACTGCAGCTGGAAGGAGGCCTGTGGACAGGGGAGAGGGGAGATGGGCATGCGCAGCTGGGCATTACGGCAAGACAAACAAGAAGATGGAAAGGAAGACGTACGTGGCTGGGGCCCTTGGATCCGTAGAGCGTAAATGCGGAGCCCGAGAACTGGAACGACATGGTCGCCTTGTCTTGTGTGGCGACATGATATGTTTGCTGGAAGAACTGGTCGATGTCCGGGTCGTTCTGGGACTGGACGGCCCAACCATTGGCAGAGTAAGTGATGGAGGGGTCGGCGTCGTCAATGGTGAAGTTCATAGGGAGGGGAGAGAGGACGGTGAGGATGATGCGGGACGAACGAAAGGCCCAGGCGGAGCTGAAAGGGGAAGCAAGCAAGAGGGGATGGAAGCGAGCTCAGCACTGAAGACCGACTGGGACACAGAGACGCAGGCAAGCAGGCATGGAGGCGAAGCAAGATCCGGATGGCCAACCTGAAGGCGCGGGGGCAAGCGAGCCTGTAGTCCGAGAACGAAGGGCAGGCGAGTTGGGACGGTAAGGAAGGACTCAGCCAGGGACGGACGGGCGGGTGGACGTCGAGGAAAAGGACGACGAAGGGGAGCCCAAGGGAAGAGGGAGGGGCGGCGGGATGACAGAGAGTCAGCGAGGGGTGACACACTGTGTTGGTGGGTGTGTCTTGGGGCGATGGGAGTGGCAGAGACTTGCCGGGTGAGGTGTGAAAGATCAGTGGACGCTCCCGAACATGGCTCTCGTGGACTGGCGAAGCGGGCGGTAGACATCTTGAATCTGTGATCGTTCGGAATTATGTACGCCTCATCAGGATCTAGGGATTGGATTTGTTGGAAATGAGATCGAACACGGCTCGCAAGCTGTCGTTTTCGAGACCGAATAGCCATGTTGAGCTATCGGGCGGCGCAGGGTACGTGCAGAGTAGAGCATACAAGGAGGAGAGAGTTGTTCTGAGAGGTCGTCATGGAGGCCGGAGGACCGAACTGGAAGAAGCGAGTAAACATACTGGGACGGGTAGACATTACGCGGGCAGGATGGTACCTGAAAGGCATCGGGGGCAGCGCCCAAGAGTCAAGGCCGGGTGCAGAGAGTGGACATCGATCTGGGCCTGTGTCGCACGGCTGGGAGGGTGTGGACATTTGGGAGTGGGGGATCGCTGATACTGTCTCAGACTGCGGCTGATTGAGATGAAAATGAGAGCAAGGGCTGATGTGGCCTCGATGTCCAAACGCGTCGGGGGATGTGTCGAACAGCGTCCATGGCGGGATCCTGGCGGGATCGCAGACGGGGAAAGACCCACGCGAGGCTCGCTCCCGCGCCCATCCCCCCGAGCCCTGAGCTGCACTGACCCGAACGCGCCCGAGCGGCCCGCTGCCTTCGCACGGCCCGACTTAACTCATTCCCAAGCCCCGGGCCGAATAAACGACTGTCTTCGTGCCGCTGACCTCTGTACAATTGCTCAACCTTTCCCGAGTACCATCTATCGCCTTGCGCAGTACTCTTCGTCTTAGAACGTTTGCAAATCCTTACGCCAATACCCACTTACGTATCGGCGTTCAGGAGAAACTGCGCACATTTGCGTTGGCGCCTGTACGTAGAGTTCTCCCGCGAACACGGACCGACTTCCCCTAGCGTTTATTGGAACACAGCTCCGGGCGCCAGTGGTTAACGCGATCACCGCCCTCCCCCAGCCGCCGCTCGCAGTGAGAATCAGATCGACCTTTCCAACCGCAACTTCCAGCGGGCCTTGCGCAGGCCCTGAGGGACGCAGCTCGAGCGGCAAGCAGTAGAAGAAGTACGCCCGACTCCACTCATCCCCCTGTGTCGTCATACTCATCAACGCGCATACAATTCAGACTTTCAGCTCTTTCCCTCGCAGCGGCATTCAGGCCGTCGCGCGGCGGGGCCGAACTCAATGCCTATCACCGCTCGCTCCCAAACATCTGTTCCGCTCCACTCGTGGACCCTTCTAAGCGCGAGGGGGCGAAGGAATGACTGCGTTTGCACATCAACAATCTTCTCCACAAATCTAAATCTTGCTTGCTTGCACCGGTGCGTAGGCGTGTCCGGGTGCCTAGAGTCGACGTCGCTCACCTTCTCTCGCATACGGATGCGCAGGACCCATCACCGACCTCCCCAGCCGCCGCCTCTCGAAACCGGGTGCGCAGCAACGAGTCGCAAGTCGAGCATCGTCCCGCCCGACTCCCGAGCCAGCCCTCGCCCTCGACAACGCGATCGGAGACCCAAACCCTCGCGAGGTCGACCGACCCATCCGCAGCGCTCTAGTACTGAGCAGTCGCTAGCCGGCAATAATCATGCACTCGGTTGCTTTTGGCCCCACTGCGCGACCCTCGGCGCCGTCGACCGTACGCGTCGACCGTCGTGTGGTTACTCTGTACTCACTCGCAACCCAGCGTCGAGCGGAACACGTAAGTGGCAACTACAGCACCCCGGCGCACGGCGCGCCGCCAAGCCTCCAGATCCCCAAAGCCCAGTACCCAGTGCCAGCTGGCCGCGCGGACGGTCGCAACACCCGACCACTTCGCTCCCACCGCGCCCGCCGCGGTACGTGAATCGTGATATGTTATGTTACGAGCTGGGCGGAGCTTTGTCAGTCCTCAGCCTCAATCTCGACCGTCGGCGAATCCTCGTACTTACTCAGGCGTCCAGCCAGCACACGGGTGTCGCGTCGAGGGGCAGGAGGGAGGAGGTTTACACATGACCGCCGCTGCGGCTTTTTCATTCTTCCACTACTTGGGTACGAGATTACAGGGCTTGTGTTCGGACAGGACAGGATATCGGGATGGGATGGGCTATTAGAACAGACAGAGCACAAGCACAAGCACAAGGGAACATAACAAACAGAACGCGATTGCGGTTACGGTTACGGTTACGGTTACGGGGACGGTCAGTATGTATGTACGCATGTACGTATGTACGTATATACGCAGAGGAAGAGTCCTCGGGGCAATGGCGATGAGTACTTGCTTAAGCGGCATAAAACATAAGGCGCATACGACGAAGTGGAAGGGGAAGGGGGAATATGGGCGAGCGAAGCAGAGCAGGGACGTGCCGATTAACGCGGGCGGATATCAGTTTTGCGGGAGCGGGTAGTGCACTGCGGGGACACGCCGAGCTGCGCGCGCGGGGTAACGCCTAGGACGAAGTAGAAGTGGAAGTGGAAGTGGGAATGCGAGCGAGCACGGATTAGACAACAGGTATGTACAGTATGGTATGCGTGCGGGGGCCGATGATATACGATATATACGAGTAAATCAACGTACGTCGAGAGAGAACACGGAGCGGAGAACGCAGATGGAGACGGGCACGAGGGACGCAAGACAAGACGGAATGTTTGAGACGAACGGAGCGAGAACGAGACGGAGACGAAGACGGAGACGGGAACGAGCCAGACGAGGGGGTATGTGTCGACGCGGCGCGCCCGCCCTCCGCCCGTCCTACGCGGCCGAGAGCAGGACGGACCACGCCGCGTTCGCGCTCGCGCCAGCGGAAGAAGGACAATCGACGGCGACGCCCGAGTCGGCGCGCCGCCTACGCCCTCATTCCAACGGCAGCGGGGATTCGTACTTGATCATTCCCGCGGGACTCGCCTCCGCTCCCAGCACCCCCACCGCCAACTCCAGGGGATCCGGGCCCACGCCGTCCGGGAGGGGAAAGCCCGCCGCGTCCAAGATCGCCTGGTGAGCCAGGTGCGCCATGACCTGCTGCTGATGCTGATGCTGCTGCGGGTGATGCGGACCCGAATGCGCGCGGAGAGGCTGCGGGTGAGGGTGACAAGGATGGCGAACGCGGCTGAGCCCATCCTGGAAGCTGCTGCTGCTGTCCTGGGGACCCCCCGGGCCCGCCTGCTGAGGAAAATACGCTGCCGCCCCCGGGCCCGCCGACGCCACTGCGCCCATGGGGTGCGGGCTGCCCGAAAGCGGCGCCCCCGAGCCATACACCGCGAACTGCTGCTGCTGCTGCTGCTGCTGCTGCCTCATGATGAGGAACTCCTCCTCCGAGTTCCTGCGCTCCCGCTCCGCCGTCTCCTCGCGCTCGCGCTGCTGGAGCCGCTGCCGGAGCTGCTCCTGCTGCTGCCTGTGCAGCTCGAGCGAATAGTGATGCGCCTGCGCCGCCATGTGCGGGTTCTGCGCCAGCTGCTGCCGGAGGGGGAGGGGGGCTGAGGCTGGCCCGATCGACGAGTGCGAGTTGCGCGGCGGATGTGACGAGTCCGGATGATGTGGTGGGCCGCGAGAGTGCGCCTGTTGCGCCTGCTGTTGCTGCTGCTGACGGACCGCCTGCTGCTGCTGATAGCGGTACAAATGGTCGAGCTGCTGCTGCATCTGCAGGTGGGTCATTGCAGAGTTCCATGACGGAGAGCCGTCGAGACTGGGGCCGAGACTCGGACCCGTAGTCGTACTCGCGCCCGCTGCTGCTAACTGGGCGGCCAAGTGCATCTCCGCCGCCGCCGATCCGTTCGCCGCGCTCACGTGGGCCATCGTCGTCGTCGGATCCAGAGTAAGGTCGCTTCCGAGGGTTTGACGCGCCAGGTGCGTACCGGAAAGCTGCTGAGGGTTCGGCGGCGTACGACGCTGACCCGCCTGTTGCGGGTGCGTGGAAGGAAAACGGGGAGTCGTATCCGCCGGGTGACGTCGGCTCATCTGCTCCTCCTGCATCCTCGCCGCTGCCGCCTCCATAGCCGCTGCCGAGTCGGCGTATGGGCTCGAGCCCGCCGCCGAACCGTCCAGCTCCGATGGCAAACCGTAGGGATAGTTCTGACCCTCGAGGCGGACCCAGGCTTGGTAGTGCTCCAGCTCCTGAAGCGAAACCGCCGGCGCCGGCAGACCTTGGTGGTGGGTAGTAGTATGAGGCGGGAGCGGTCCCTGGACGAACAGCTGTTGAGGGTCGCTGTCCGAAATATGAGCCTGTGGGTGTTGGGGGAGGAAGTACGGATGAGTGTGTGAGGGGTTGTTGGGGTTGTTGTGATGCGGCGGAGAGGGGCGCAAGGGGAGAGGACCCGGGTGGGGGTGGGAGAGACCGGACGGGAGGGAGGGACGAGGCGACGACCGCGCTGAGGGGTGGGAGGGATCGTGCGGACTCTGGCGCTGAGAGCCCTGCTGTTGAAGGGCCGCTGCTAGATCCTGGGCGAGCGGCGGATGGGATATCGGGGACACTGAAGTTGAATGTGGAGGCGGAGGGGACGAGAAAGGACTGGCCCGCGTGGTGTTGGAGCTGGTGCTGGTTGAGAGAGGGGGGGCTGGTGGGAGAAGTTGATGATGCGGAGGTTGGGGCACGAAAGGACTGGCCGGGGTCACGAAAGGAATGACTGTTAGTAGGCCGTTGGTTTTGACGATCGACGTCGGATGTCTGGATGTGCCATGCACTACTCCCTTGCTGAAGAAAGGCATTGGCCCCCTCGTAGCCGGTGGAGGTCCCGGGGCGCTGAGACATGGGGAGGACAGCGTGGGAACCGTCCTCTGTCTTGACGGCCATGGTGGGGATGGAGCCGTTGAGAGCGGCGTTGGCGGTGGGGGAACCAGCGGAAGGGCCTGAGGCTGTCCCGGAGCGCTTTGCACGAGAACTCCCGCCCTTTGCAGCGGCGGTCATGTTGGCGTGGAGGGAGGTAAGCTCCTGCATCATGCGCTCGTTCTGCTCCTGCTTGTCCGCGTGTACTGTCTGGGCATGTTGGCGGAGGTTGTCGAGACGAGAGAACTGCTTGGAACAGTGGCAGGTGAACGGCCGCTCGCCGGTATGCTTTCTGGGGAAATCATGGGCGCCGGTGAGCGTCACGGGCGTCGGGACGCGGGCGGTTCGGAAGGGGAAAAAAGCGCATATAGGGACAGAAAGCGGGGAAAGGGGGATCCTGGCGTTGGGAAGAGGGGCGTACGTACCTGATGTGCCTGGCCAAATGTTCGCTCCTGCTGAAAACCATCCTACACTCGCCGTAACCGCGACATTGGAAAGTCTTGGCCGGGGCGGGACGATAACGCGTTTTGCCAACGCCTGAGCTGGCGGCGGACGCGTTGCGGGGGTCGGAAGGGGGAGCGGTAAAGTTGTTGGGTGCGACGACGGCGGCCATGGTCGCGTCGTGGACGGCGGAAGGCTCTGGGGGGAGGACGGGGAGAGAGGGGGGCGAGGCAGGCGGGGACTTTTGGGATAGCATTGGGCCGTTGGAAGCGGCAGAGGCCCAACCTAAAAGGTGCCTGAAATCTCAATTAAGGCACCTCCCCAGCGGAGTTTCAAATCGCACCCGTCCCCCCGGGCCAGGCACTTTTTCGCCGGTCCCGAATCTAGAAGGCGAACCACCCGCCCTTGTCTCTCCCAAACTTTGACGTCAAAACATATCAGAACATATCCCATCCCTCCCAACTCCCGTCCTCCACACGTCCGCGATCGTATTCCAGCTCCAACTCGCGCTTAGTCCGCCCCCCGACCAGCCGAGCGAATGATGGCCACCTTCCATCCAATCATTTGCTGAATCACTGGCCTATCTCCACGTGCCTCCCCGTTCTGGCCACTCTTTCCCGCACATCCCCACCTGCCCTTCGCTCTCCGCCTTCCTCTCAGACTGCACCGTCCGCACCCGCACCTTTCACCTCGCCAGAGTCTCCCATCCGAGTCCCGTCCAAACTCAATGCGACTTTCTCTCCTTGTGTGCACTCTGTGAAACACGTCCGAATCCGCCTTTCTTGACCGTCTCCCTCGTGCGCTCCCGAAAGCAGGCTATCCTTGTCTTCTCCCTCCCGCACCCACACCGAACCTTGTTTTTCAGTATCCCGTCGTATGGCGTCGCACTCACCCACTCGGCTCGATCGAGTCATTCCTTCAGCCTCTCGCAGTGGCTGCCCTTTTGACAGCCTGCGCCATTCATATGCGCATTCGTCCCTCGGCTCTGCCTTTCTCCCGGCCTGCCATGGCCATGCCGCCTGCCTTCCTTCTTCTCCTTCAAACGCGAACCGCGCTCGTGAGTCGCTCGCACTTTGTCAGACGGTCCTCAAACTCAGACGACGTCGAATCGGAATCACGAATCGCGAATGAATGAATTCGGCGTTCGAATGCGCATCTTGCAATTGCATCTATTCCTATTCGAATGCGAATGTGAGTGAGAATGATGGCAGTGGACCGCCTCCTCCGCCGCCGCCGTGCGCTCCTCGACGAGCCTCGACCCGGCCGATCCGCGTCTTGCAATCTGATTCTCTCTTCCCGTCCTGCGCATCTGCATTGGCAAGCGCACGCCGCGTCCCGCGTCTCGATGCCGTGATCCATCACGGCCCACGAGCGGCGGCTACATGCGACTGCGACCGTGGCGGTTCCCAATCCTCGGCCTCCAACTGTAGAAGCTGAAGCTGCTGTAAGCGCAGGCGCAAGCAGCTTGAATCTTACTTGGAATCGAGTGCCACGGCCCACCGCGGGTGGAGCGCACGCGAACCCCAGCCCAACATCCCACCAATCTCCCCCCCGTCCGCGTCTTCTGCCTGTCAAAGTGTCAAGGCTACGCGCGGTCCGTCCTTTTCGTCCTGAAGCTTGATATGTTTTGTCAGTTACGCTGTGCCCATGGCATGTCTGACCTTTCGCCATCACCCAGCGCGCTCCTTCAAACTCGCGATCGCGCTCCCCGATCATCCACCATCCACTCCCAACTCCGGCCGCGCTCCAGATGGCAGACCGCATCGCCGCCCGCACAAAACGCGCCAACATGAACCCGAGTCCCCGACTTCTCGAGTCTAGACTGCGAGGAAGGCGGCGGGGCAGGCGAGACGAGCGGGCGGGTGGGTGGAAGAACAGGTGGGCCGGACACTGACAGAGCCCTCCGGGCGGAGCAGCCACTGAGCCACGCAGCCATGCGTCCCTCCGCGCGTCCGAGACCGCTCCAGCCCCTGTGTGGCGGTGCTGGGTGCTTCCCCTGGCCAATCAGGGACGACGACCCCTTCTGAGTCCACGTGGGGAACGTGGAACGTCCGCCCGATTCGTCTATCCATGGGCCGGGCTTGCCGGGTCCCACCACTTCGTCTCTCCTGCCGCGACTCTCCAGGACTCTCCCTCGTCTTCCTCTTCACCGTTAACGTTCGCGGAGTCGCGGATGGGTGCAGACCTAGACGTGGGATGCGGCTGATGCCGCTCTTTTGACCGAGTGCGAGCGTGTGGCCGGGTGAGCCTGAGGTCTGGACGGATGAGGGTGCCGCGGTCGGGATTTCTCTGCGCGACGTCCCACGTCCGAGACAACTTCGTACCGGCTGCTGTTCACGCTCGTCTGCCACCGGCTTCCTCTTCCTCTTTCTCCCCCTCTTCCTGAGCCTCTTCCTCGGCCCTGGCCTTGGACAGGCCATCCCGCCGGTCTCGCGGCTTACCCTATCCATCTGCCAGTGTCCACCGCTCGGCCGGCTGCGGGCGAGCTCTGAATCTGTCTGTCTGTGTCTGTGGGACGCGAAGCCGAACTTCAAACCTGCCTGGGAGGGCCCCTTCCGAACCCGCGGCCGGGGGTTCTTCTTATCTGAAGACTGAATCACGGTTTGGCAGCTCGCGCACGTCCGCCATCCGCTCGGCGCACGCATGGGCATGGGGCGGACATCCGACGTCCGCCCAAGCTGCGCATCAGATTCAGATTCTCGTTCTCGTCCGCCCCCCGTGGCAGCGTCTCCGATCTCTACGCTCCGCATCCAACCTCGAGTTCCATTCCTCCCTCCGTCAAGCTTCAGTACTCAGTACGCAGTGTCTATCCCTCTCTCTCGCCTCGCGCGCTAGTCTCGTCTTTTAGGCTTTAGCTCGACCTTCCCAGTCGAACGTTAGCCCTCGGCACGAGGCGCCCGCGTCAATACAGACACACGTCCCCTCAACACGCTTCCTTGCGGGCCGGCTCGTCTCGTGCTGGCGATCGAGTTTCCTGCGCGGATAAGTTGGCGATGCGGTGTTCGCGCTGCGTGGGCCGTGCGTGTCGTAAGTACTGTATGTATTGATGCCTGCCACAGTGCCGCGATAGGCTCCTGATCGCAGATCGTGTCCCAAACCTCTCAATCACCTGGCCCCGCTCAGGCTGCCGCCTCTGCTTGCTATCTGGCATCACTGCCACTGGCCACTCGTCTTGCTTACTTTCCTCCACGCTGGCCCCGCGACCATCGACCTGCATAAGTTACTCGAATTGCCCAGTCCTCTCGCGCCTGGAAGTCGGTGTGGAGGAGGGAGCGCTAGCGCTATCGGGTCGTCTGTGAAGCGATCGCACGTCACTTGTGCGCAATTCCCCTTCAGCGCACAGACCCGTTGGTTGGTGATACAAGCACGATCGCGGTTGCTTGAGCGAGACCTGGATCCCGTTTCTTCCAGCTGGATCGATCGCAAGTACGTGTTGCCTGTCGCCGAGCAACGCGGAGTGTCTCCCGTGCAGACCGTAACTTGCTTACAACAGGCTTTCGAGAACATATCAGGTGTCAACGTTCGATCGCGGCGCTGAAACACCATCTCGTCTATATCATCATCAGCTGCACGTCGACGCCTCAAGACCGCTGCACGCGCCAAGCGTAATCAAACTGTATCATTCAGCTAGCGCTGCTCTGTGGTCTGCGCTAACCTAACCATCACCATCGTAGGGCGCGACTCTGACGAGAGCGGGGCGCGGGGAAACCTAACACGCGGCCCGCTCTGAGCAGGCTCCAAATGTCGGGCGCGACGGTCCGCAAGTAGTGCATAGGATTAGTGTCTGCACGGGCCCGTGTTAAAACTGAATATCGCGATAGCGAACAAAGTACAGTAACTCGTTTAGCGTCTTCGTGCGCGCGTGCATGCAGTGCTCCCGACGAGATCTTCAGGCACCCTGATGCGAGGGGCAACGGGGTTACTC